>VZSZ01007414.1:273826-311022 GCA_013398815.1 Ibidorhyncha struthersii
TTAATGCTTTCAAATACTTGAAGGGAGGATGCCAGGGGGATGGGAGCAGTCTTTTTTCAGTGGTGCCCCTTGATAGGACGAGGGGTAATGGGCACAAACTTGAACATAGGAAGTTCCATCTTAACATGAGGAGGAACTTCTTTACTTTGAGGGTGGTGGAGCACTGGAACAAGCTGCCCAGAGAGGTTGTGGAGTCTCCCACTCTGGAGACATTCAAAACCCGCCTGGACGCTGTCCTGTGCAACCTGTTGTAGGTGACCCTGCTCTGGCGGGGGGGTTGGACTAGATGATCTCCAGAGGTCCCTTCCAACCCTGACTATTCTGTGATTCTGTGATTCTGTAATATCTCTTTCTGTATCTTTTACATTTTGGGACACAAAGGTTTTGGGGGGTTTTATTGGTTTGGTTTTGGTTTTAATCTACCATCCATATAAATAAAAGAAAAAGGAAGCCGTTTGAGACAATTTCATTGAATTATCCCAATAATTGTATTTAGTGATTTAAGGAAATTAAATGGTGGTTTATACAGCAGGATATAGAACATAGTGTTGATGAGCAGACAAGTTAAATTCATTTGAATGGGTTAGCTTGCTATATCATTGATATTTGCTTTACTGTTTTATTGTGACATAGCATAACAACCATAAAAGCTCACTGAGCTGCTCATGTTAGTGAAATGGCAAAAAAAACACAGCATATACATAGATAATTAAAACCGCACATACAAACACACCCACACACATGTATTTTTACACATATATTTATAGCTATATACACGTATATAGCTATATACACACATTAGCCTGGAAGTTTGTTGTTGTCATGGTAGACATGCATCTGAACTCTGCCTGAACTGTGTCTGTGTGGTTCTTAGTGTCTGAGGACAAAGAAAGTAACTCTTCACAGTGTATTGGGTTTGCCTTTGAAATAATACCACAAAACTATTGACAAAAGGCTCACCTAACAGCAGAGCTGAGATTAGGTGCTGAGGGTTATTGTCTTCCTCTAGTCTCAAAGCTATGTGAAATGTCAGTTAATTGAAAATGGTAATTGTTCCACATAACAACATCAACTGTTTCATTCCAGGAAATGTGCTGCTCTTAAATTAATAGCCATCGATCCAGAGGTATTTCATGATTCTTCTCCATACTTTTCTCAAATTATCCAGCTATCAGTCCTTAGGAGAAAACCTATTTCACCATTTTTATTGACCATTCTTTACCAAGTGACCTGCCTTCTTGTTCAGATAGACTAAAATAGGTCTATCCATCTGGATGTACGTCAAGCAGACAGAACCACCTAACTTTCAAAACACCTGCTGCTTCTTACTATAAATACTTAAAATGAAAACAGTTAAGTAATAATACAGAGCAGTGACATGGTTTATTACTGATTAATATGATGAACTACTCTCTTATGCTGGTAAATTTCTTTTGTGATAGTAAAAACTGTTAAAATTCCTTTCAATAGTGCACTTCAGTCAAATGTAAATCTCATTTTGATTTCTTATGCAGGAATGTAGGATATCTGGTGGTTTTGTTTGCCAAAGGAATATATTATTATTACAACCTATGTGAGTAAAAAATGGCAACATGTCTCATTATTACATAAAGAACTATTGCAAAATCTTTGGCATTACTTAGCTGTTACTTTGAAAACTTAATAGAGAAATTAAGTGGTGCAGAGGTATTCTTTTGTTCCATTATACAGGCAGTTTTCATTCCTTGTGTATTGATGAAGTGGTCATTAAAATAATCCAAATATAATATTTACATAAGATGTTGAAAACATTTACAGATACAACTCATAATATTTTTTGTGCTTGTAGTTTTGTCAATTTTCAGTCTAATCAATTTAAAATTTAATTTTACAATCAATTGTAAATTCTATCAATCTAATCAATTTTTGAAACCAAAATATTTTTATAATAATATGAGAAGATTAATATTTTTCCAAAGCTCACCTTTCTATTCTAGTTTGGAAGAATTTCCCCTTTGCTGATATATTAAAAATTGTTGTCTATTTCTTCATAGTGTTTAAATTCCAGAGTGATTTTTTTCTTGTGTAATGATGAAAAAAGCAGACAGAAATATAAAGCTTTTAAATAAATGTATATTAATATTCAGTTGTGCAGTGGCTTAGAAAAAGCCTCCTCTAATCTCAGCACGAAACAGTGTACATTTCTGTGTTCAAGGGCTTTTTCTTACAGGATGTTGCAATTTAATGTAAACTCTAACAGTTGCTAGCAGGAAAGAAAAAGAAATCATATAATATGAGATACCTTTCTGTTCTTTCAAAAATAATATGTTGGTTGCAAAGACCTTACATGTGTGATCTTAAGTTGCTGTGGTTTTGTCTTCTTTTATTTATTAATAGACAGTTTTATATTAGAAATGGAAAAGAAAAATCTGATTAAAGTTTCTAGGACAGCTACAGTATAAAAATCAATTGAAATTATGTTGCAACATAACATACATAATGAATTCAGTTGTTATATACCAGGTTTAATACTCAATCTGGTTTATAGTTAATCTAATAAGAAGTTACGGGAGCCAGGGAATATTTTAAGAAAAAATTTGCAGCAGCTCAGAGAGGATGGAAAAGATCCCCAGGCATATGGTCCTAAGTAAAGGAAAGTGAACATGACTGTTGTGAAGAATCAAAAAGGACTCAAAAGAACTAGTCACAAAAGGTGGGCACCTTTTTGCATCATTTATGCCTGTGGCCATGAGCATGTGCACAGTTCATCCCATTTCTTGCCATTTTATACATATTTTCTCCTCGAGCAAATTTCAGCTGCATATTTACAAAGTAAGTGTGAATCGGATATAATTGAATGAATGGTTTGGTGGTTATGTGAAACAGGGCAGTTTTGAATTGGTTATGGAGGCAAAAGTTCCTTTTCAAGATCAAAAGTTATATTTTCTAATTTTTTGGGCATATCCTGTGTCAGCTATTTGTCTCCATGCTCTATTTTGTTCTTTTTCAAAACCTAAGCTTGCCCACGTTTCATTCATTTCATTGGTTAAAAAATGAACAAGTGTTGTTTCAAATTATTAAAACTTCAGCATCACCCATCATGTGTCACTTCAAATTATTCCATCAGGTTGCCAGTTTATTGAGAGCTTTTGGAAATTTGAACCATTTATGCAAATTTGTACAGCCTTGAGACTCGATTCGGGTTATATGAAAATGTTTGAGTGTGTAAGCACAGCTCTAAGTGTGTTGCTCTCATTAATAAGCCTTGAAGATCTAAGCCATTTCCAGCCTTTGGAGCTTTATCTCTTTAAAGCTTATATTAGCAGTGAAAGGATGTCTTTCTCAAACTGATTTCACATTAAAATATCATAAAAATAGCATTAATTATAGAGGTGAAGATTACAGATGTAGATAACAGCTAAACATTGGAAGTGCTAAGCGAATTTACAAGATAGCAGTAATGACTTAATTAAAACAAAATGCATCTGTATTGGAGCACAGCAATAAAGCAAAAAGTGGCAATCCACAGCAAATAGTAACAAAACCAGGAAACATTCAGCCGCGGTATGTAAGAGTAGCACGTAACAGGTTGGCTTGGGTAAGTATAATTTATGCCAACCTTAAACATTAGCATTTTAACGGCTGCCAGAAATTTAGAATACGTTGCCTTTTGAGTGCCAGGTAGTTTAGAGGGTAACTACCAATTACCCAAAACCTGAGTCATATCAGAAATGACTTAATGTTTCCTTTCCTCCCATGGCCAAGCTGGCTCTGATACCCTTGCAACAGACTTCATTAACTCTGCTCCCTGATTTGAAGGGAAGCTGCCCTTTCCCAGGTATCAAACGGACTGAAATGGCCTCAGCAGGGATCACTGCAAAGTTGGTGCCAAGAAGCAGAGTTACATCAAGGTCTATCCACACCAGGTGACATTCTACCTGGTGCACATGGCCCACACTTGGCCCATGCACAATTTAGCTTGTGCTCAAGTCTGTTTTGAAGAAGCCCTTTTACGTCTTATTCTGTATGCACTGAAAATTCAAATATCGATAATTTATATGCAACAATATCAGTGTTTCAAAAAATACCTGAAATTCCTGTAACAAAGGTTAAAGGGAGCAGCATTTTCTCTCCCTGGAGCGGAGGGGGTAAAAAGCAGCCTCCTCTTGTGTCAGCTGTTTCTACTTAGTATTTAGATGGAAAAGTGACACAGAACAACTCTCACTGGAGATACAAACAATACGTGCAGTTATTGTAAAGATCTTAACTACGAATCACTTTTGCTGCCCTGCTCCTGTCACAAATCATAAGACCTGATTCAAGGAAGTACCTAATCCTAAAAAATGTCTTCTTTTTTTTTTTTTAAACATTACATAGCACTTGCTTTGTTTTAAACATGCACTTAGCTTCCTGTTAATGACAAATAGAAGAAGTAATAGCCTGTCTCTCTGAATCATGGTAGCAGAAGGCTTCTGCTGCTTCAGTCCACACTGTATGTTGTCTGTAAGCAAACTGAGTATCCATTTTATGTCTTGTGTTGATGTTGGTTAAGTAGAATGGATACAGTTTAGGAACATCCAAAATGTCTGATTCTGCATGGATATACATTGTTTTTATATAAACACTAATATAATCACTTATCAAAGAAATTCATTTAAAATTAGGGTTTTACTGCTGGTGGAACTTGCATAACTTTGAGGGTACTCTGTAGTTGTTTAATAGTAAGAGAGAAAACAGAGCGGCTTTAATTTACATGTAGTTTACATGTTACATTTTTTAGCATTTCTTTGGAGACCCATATTGAATATTACTATTAACATAAAAATATGAATTGAACAAGATTTTTTTAAGTGAAAAAAGTATATATTGTATAAAACTCACAAATTATCACTATAATGCTAATTAATACCTTCCCTTCCCTGAAATATTTAAATATCTTCATCTGAGAAAAAAAAAAGTCTTTGCTTGTGTATGTGTCTGCCTATTCAGGTTCACCTATTATATTCTGATATGATTAAAAATTATCTTTATGTGGGAAATATCTAATTACCTTTACAAAAGATATGTAATTTGATTCCCCTGCTATAAAAAAAACTTCACATTTTTATTTGCAAAAGTATGCTCTGAAAAATGTCAGTTTAAAATTACAGAAAATTGTTTCATGTAAAACAGGAGTTACTTTATTTAAAAAAAAAGGAACTTTTGATCATTAAATTTTCATAAAGGTTGATCTTGCAGTCATTATCTAGAGTCATTCACAGTCACTTGCAAATTTAGAGAAAAGCTCTGTATGACTAGGGGAATGAAAAACAGAAGTTAACATCACTAGCTAGTGGAAATAGTGCAGATGCAGCCTGGACAGCTAGGTCTGACTTTAGAGAAATAAAAGAGCAAATTATAAAGAAACACGAAAACCAAGAAGAATTTTTTGAGTCCTGTCTGTAGATGAATGAGAAGGCAATGAAATTACCTCTGTTGAACATGTGCCAAAAATGATGAGAATTAATAGTAGCACCCATCAATTCTGAGAGTGAATATGCAAAACATGCAGCATCACCACTGGCACTGAGAGCTCCCTCTCTGGAATTCACCTACTCTCAAGTAAATTTCAGTCTTCCTTCAGTCTTTATTGTTCAGCACAATTACTTTGCCAGGGTATCTGAACTGCATGTTCTTTTTCACACTAAGTAAAAAGGTCCAATTTTCCTACCTTTTAATATTCAGAATGTCACCTTAGTGAGAGAATTAGGTTTATGCTGCAGCATAGTGTGATGGAATATTAAGTAGATTCCATTCAATGCCTACTTCAGAGCTACTTCATTTTCAAAATATCACCGAGGCATAAGTTAATTAAATTACATAAATTTCAGACAGTGATGGAAGAAGCAATATTTGATATAAATAGCTGTAAGTTTTTAATGAAACCCCTATTAGAAAAAAAAAGTGTAGTGATATATCATCGATGTAATTAACAGTCTTTTTATAAGTCTAGGGGGAAGACAGATCAAAAGTAGGTTAGCTGTTCCTGGGTTGGTAAGCACGACCAATGTTGTTTCTTCTTTCCATGCCTGTAGGGCAGAACTCATTCATAAGTCAGGCAGGAAAATTTAATAATGTACAATCTGATATTAATTGTGCATATACTCATGGGTCACAGTAAAGAGTTTGTCAGAGTTGGCAGTTTGCCGCAGGTGTTTCTAATGTCACATGATTCATAGTAATGACTTGAAGCTCCCAAGCATCGGCAACTAAAAATAATTCTGCTCTGTGCAAGTGCCCTCCAGAGCAGAGTGCCCTATCTGTCAGCACAAGACAGTGAGTAGCAATTGACTCTAGTTAGCACCATCTATGAGCCGTTTCTCTGGGATAAAAAAGTAATAATGGCCAACTTCATCATTAGAAACCATGTTCTTTACATTGGGTTAATTTTTAATATTTTTCCTTACTAGCAATATAAAAAACTAGCATCTATCTTTATCATAAAATTTGCAAAAGGCCCCATAGGCCAGACTTTAAACACAGCAGCAATTTATTTAAGCTTCTTCGGCCATATTTTCTGAGACAAAAGTTCCCTTCTTTTTCCCATTTATTTCCTTAATTGAAACTGGAAGCTTCTCCTTGGGCTTTAATACATATCATGCCCAAAGAAAACGATGGGATGAGGGGCACTGGAGATTTTACCTAGTTGACAGTGCTAAGCACATTTAAAATCCAGTCCTTTGAGATTTTACAGTTGACCTAAAAGCCTCATGACAACTCTCTTGTTTGTAAAATTTCTAGTGTAACTTCTTGCTTCCAGTCCTGCTTAGAATTGAGAAGAGCTGTAACACAAAACAGAAAAAAAAATGGTAGAAAGAGGTTGAATGTCCACTAATATGAAAAATACCGATCCTTCATTACTTTAGTTTTTTAATAGGAACCATAGAAAACATATTTTTATTTCACATGAACCAGCTTGCTCAGCCCAGCACAGACCACAGAATAATTTACTGAATATATTCTGACATCCCATTTTCTAACTTACCATTTTAAATTTAAAAGACACTTCTGAGCATACAGTAAATTTACAGTCATAGCTGTATTCAGAAATAACACAACTAAGTTTAAAAATATGTCAAATGACAAAAGGGTTTCTAAAGGAGTTTCTAAAGCACAGTAATTGTTAACCAGCTTTCAAGGATGTGTAAGGCAAACAAGGGCCCCTTGGTGTTCAAAACATATAAAGAGGATACTGTCCAACACCTACCTCTGTCCTGCCAACACTGGCAATGGAAACGGTAGAACTGCATCATCTTTGGCAATCAGACTTAGTGTCACAAAAGTACAATAAACCTAGAATATCCTATAGCAAGACTGATTATCATATTTGAGGTGACATTGCGTCAGTGTCCCTGCAGCACCGGAGGTACCTTCTCCAGCTGTGCACCATGTCCATTCACTTGAGGTTATTGGAAGCCTGCTTGCCTCGTTTCCAATGGAAACCTAGACGTCTGCACATCCTCTGGACATCTAGAAATCTGGAAAACCTCTGCCCAAAGATCAGTGGGTAAAGCTGACGTTCTGTTAAGACAGAGAAGGTACTCAGAACTAGATTCAGACACTCCAATTTATGTGTCAGAAGTTGAATCTCACTGCAGGTGTCTCAGTCACTAGATTTGCATATGTAGGCTCTAGTCATTGGGAAAGGAAAGAACAGCCACCAGAAGGTCATTTGTAATTCTAGCTTAAAAAACCTGGATTCCTCTGTTCTGATTCTCTTGAGCAATGTTTTAGCAGCTACTGCAGTAAGTATAAAGGGAAGATTATTGACCACAGGAAGCTCCACCGGCTGGGAAGGAAAAATATAAGTTGAACATTGTACCACAAAGCTCCTTCAAGCAGAGCAGACAAATAGATTCATGTTTTCCTTTTCATATGAAAGCATGAATTCATGCTACTCCTTGCATGTAATTTAGAAAAGTTTCCTCTTTCAGCTCCCTCAATAATTAATTGGAAGTGAGAAACCACTCCAGAGATTTTAGGTGGGCTAACTTATTTCCTGAAGGGGTGACTGGTTGTAGAGGAAAACCTTGGTGATTAAGATTCTGAGTTAGACACTTCAGTTAAGAAGATTGCATACAAGCTAAGGAGATTTTTTTTAAAAAAGTGTAAAACATTACAGATAAGAGAAGGTGTTAATACAGTAAGTGAAAAAAAACACATCAATTGAAATTTTTTTCATCCTGATGGAAAAGTTTTTTCCTAATATAAGCATAATGCATGTATTTGAGAGATCTCTCAGGCTGCCAAAAGTTTTGGAATTATATCTGTACGTGTACCAAATTTTTCATCCGATTTGTAAAATACTTGTTACTGGTTATTCTAAGCGTTCTTTCCTACCACTGTGAATTGGGTCACACAAACCATGAAATCAGTCTTAAAAGGGTTATGGTCTGAGAGAGAGTGGAAAGGTAAATAAGTACTGCTCGGTCTTTGCTAGTGAAGTTGATGACATGAAACATGTTACTTACAGATTCTGACAAATTTTATATGTGTGTATTTATACATTTTTTTTAAAAGGTTTTTTTTTGATGTGAAACCCAATGTGAACTTTTAAAAAAGAAGAGGGGAGGTGGGAGAAATGATTAGTGGTCTTAATGAATATGTAGATCAGGAGAGCTGGAAAGGTTACAAGTTAAATCATTTTTTCTGCCCGCAAATGCAAATAGTTCCTCATACAGTTGGTTATGCAACACTAAGGCAGGAATATTTGCAAATATTTTCACAAATCCTATCCAAAAGCCACAAAATGCCAACACATGCTGTCGGTCAGTAAACAGATTAGAAGACACAGAGGGCAGTGTGCAATTACAAGCCAAGGAAAGAGCCAGAAAGCAGCTGAACTCTTTTAGCTGCTGTTAAGGTAGAGAAGAGGTAGAACAGAGCCAAGGAACTGAAGAAAAAAGATAGGCTAATGTATTAGAGATCTGTGGATAAAAATCTTGACAAAGTCTGCTTTCAGAGCTTCTACGTGCTAAAATGTGCCCTAGCCACAGGATTGTTAGTCTGTTGCTGTTGGAGAACTTGCTCCTTCTTATAAAATCCTGGAAACAGTGTGAAAGTGAAAGCCTTCTTTGTTCAATGAAACACTTTAAGTAGTTTTTGATAAGAACAATCTAGTGGAATGAACTAACATGTTTCGTCTGGATCTACTTTTGCTCTAACACTGTTTGTAATGTTTATAGACAGGCTTTGCAGATGTGCTAGTAATCTAATATCAAAACAGAAACAAAAACTTATATAGACCAGCTGCTCCGTAAAAATGTATATAAAGCATTAGTGGCTACATTAGTATATGGAGAAGTATATGACAATTTCAAAAATATTCTGAAGACAGTAGGCAGGAAATAGTATTTTAAGGCACATTGTAGACTCTGTGATCTTGTTATAGTCTTCTTCAAGCACAAAACATGGAAAAGGTTTGAAGATAATTTTGTAGATTGTCTTTAGGGGTGCATACATTTGAATAATTTAATTTGGGAGATACTGGATATACAACTTTCTTCACTAGAAATGAACTATATCTTCCATTAATATATGGATTCTTTTATAATGAATTTACTCTGCTTGTGTAGTTCTAGCTACAAGTGTAGTTCAGCGCATTTGCATTTAACAGTTGGGTGAGAAGCAGATCATTCCAGAAGATCATTCATAGTGCCTAAGTGTAGTGTTTAACCTGACCATGACTGTTCTCAGAAGTCTGGCAGGCATTTTTTCTTTGGAAGAGGAGGTTCTACAGTCACGTAGTCTATCATTTACAAAGACCTGGAAGGAAGTATGTAAGCCTGCTCTGGGTGCAGCAAAATCAGCTGGCAAGGAAATATTACCTGGGAGCAGGCGTCTACTGGTAGGAAAAGAAAAGACAAAAACCAGAAGGCACTGTAATCTGGACTTCTAACAGATGCTTTTAACAGATCCAGTCATGGCTTGGGTCATATTTGGTACATCCTCAGCCAGCCCACCTCTTTGAGTGGTCAGACTGCTATTTCATCCTTGTACTTCTCCCTAAAACAATCAGGTTGCTCTGACTAATAATTCTAATAAAAATTGGATGGAAAACTTACATGTTCAAATAATTTCTCTTGTTTCTTAAAATTTGTGTTCCATTTCCCTTGCTGTGAATTTTTCCACATGACCAAAGCAAAGTAATGTGAATTTGTCATTAGATCAAACTGTCCCTTCATGTAAAAGGGGCAAATAAATATGCCCAGGTAATCTATGGTGTTATGAAGCTCTTCTCTCTTCTGAACATCAAAGTGAGAGAGCTGTATGAGCAATAAATACCTCAAACTTGATATTCCTACTTGATAATAATTTTTACTTCACAGTTACTGACCATGGCTTTGAGTGTCAATCTTCAAACCCCACATTTCTAGAGACATGGGAAAGCTGCTTCATGGAATAACACATACATGGACAGAACAGTTTAATCTTTGGATGTCCTGATAAGGAAGTTACATTGCTACGATGGTTCACTGGCTTTTGGAACAACTTCACCTCATAATAATTTTGCAGAAGAAATAGATGGTTAAAATATTATATTTGTAGTACCTGCCTACACTCCATCAATTATTGTATTATGTGTTCTTAACTTACCCTGCAGATAGAGCACTGAAATTTGCACTTCATAATGACTATGTGGAGGAGTTACAGAAATCACAATTATATGACATAAGAACTAAATGAGGAATACCTTTTCCTATTATTATTTCTCCTTACATAAGCACACAGTAAAGTCTCAAATGTAATTCACGGAGAGCACCCTAAAGGGAAACACTGATTTCTATAGCTGAGGGAAAATTACAGCAAGAAATTTTTTGTTGTTGTTGTCTACACTCCTTATTATGGCTTAACATAACAGCTTACTAATTGTTGTGCAAATTCTTGGAAATGTCAGTTTAATACAAAAAGTTTTGCAGACTGTGGGCAATGCTGAAAAACTGAATTCTAAGAGCCTAGAACACTGTCCATTATAAGTCTTTAAAATTATTTTCTAATTAGTTAACAGAACTGGAACAGATTTTAGTGGATGTTAGATATTTAGTTTAATAGAAACAAATCGTACTGTTTTAAAAATTCTCTACCCACTGCAGACATTGTAATTCACTATAAGCTGTTCATCCTGTCATTAAGTGTCCAGAGGTTTGGTAACAATGCAATCACAAAGTCTTCAAGATGAAAATGAATCTACAACGATCCTGTATTATGACGACAAACAGCAATTTTATTCTTCTCACTAAAGTGAGCTTATACATGCTTTTACAGTTTGTGAAGGATTTATTATGCTTGGCTGAACTTACATGGATAAAGTAGGATTCAGTCTGAATTTCAGCTGATACATGACCTGCATCTTTTGATTTTCTTTCTTAGATTAACTCAGATAAGATTTTCTACTCTGTACATATTGTTAATGTTCTACATTTATTGTGGAATCTATGCTTTTGTGCTTGCTACCGTTACACGATTTAAATGGCTACTCAGCAGATTTGCCAGTTGAGATATGATGTTTTAAATTTGCTGACATCGTGGTTTAAAAAATATTGGATAAGCCCTCATGTGTGTAGCAGGGCACTGATAGGGAGTCTTAGAATACGGAAGTCTTTCCACTCTGGATCTGCATATCAGTGTATGTCCTGGGGCACAAGTAACAGAAGATCCCTGGAATGCTGGCAGATTTCCCATGTGTTTTACATGGTGCCAAACAGATGGAAAGCAAACTCACTGTACTTCCTTCCCAAAAAAGGCAGAGAGGAAGGGTTTATCATATAAATGAATCTCATTTCTGCTTGAAACATTTTCTGCAGAGCACTGTAGACAAGCACCAAGCTGGTATCACTGACTAACTAGCTAGCCACAAGGTAGTCAAGTACAGGTAGGGAGCTCAAGGAAATATGTCTGCAATGCTGCCCTGATGAATTAGGGATTAAACAAAATCGTCATCAAGATCCTGGGATCATGATACTACCATGTCAGATGAGGCAAGGACACTGCCCACTGTGCCCTTCCAGAATCTCTCTCAGCAGTTCTGTGGTCCACGTTGCACCTTTCATAGAAACACACAATTGTTTAGGTTATAAAAGACCTTTAAGATCAAGCCCAAGCATCAACACAGCACCACCAACTCCACCAGTAAACCACGTCCCTAAGCACCACGTCTACCCATCTTTTAAATACCTCCAGGGATGGTGACTCAACTACTTCCCTGAGAAGCCTGTTCCAATGCTTGATAACCCTTTTGGTGAAGAAATTTTTCCTAATATCTAATTTAAGACACCCCTGGTGCAATTTGTGGTCATTTCCTCCTGTCCCATCGCTTGTTACTTGGGAGAGGAGACCGATCCCCACCTCTCTAGAACCTCCTTTCAGGTAGTTGTACAAAGTGATAAGGTCTTCCCTCAGCCTCCTTTTCTCCAGGCTAAACAGCATCGGTTCCCTCACCTACTCCTCATAAGATTTCACACAGTGTTTTTGAACACTGTGTTTGTGCTTTGCATCAGACTTTTAATGTAAACAGAACATGCTCTGAACTATCTTCTCTGCTAATTGCAGCCTGCACACTGTGCTAGTTTTGTTGTCCAGCTTGTGTCAGTCTGTGTAAGAGTTAGCTAATGGGTCAGAAATCGCGTCCAGTTATTCTTAGAGCTTTCAGCAGAAAATCTATTTGCTGAGCACAAAATGTTTTATTTTTATTTCTACATTTTAGTACCATATTTACTTCTATGGATTTTATAATACTTTGAAGTCTTTCTTGCTTGCATTCTTATCTAGCTACCTTAGAGCTAGAGGCTCACCACCTTCTTAGGCTTGGGTGGTGTCTGGCTACCACAAGTCCCTTATTTGTGCAATCCAAAAATTTTGGATCTGTGACTTTAGGGCAGACCACCTAGTGGTCTATTTTGGATAAGTATGCCAGATGAACTGCTTATAACATGCCAGAAGCAAATACATCTAACACAGCAAGGAATAGCAGAGCATTTTTTGTCATGGAGTTGGGAACTTGAAGTACTTGACATACTTAAGCTTGACTCTGGGTTCTGCCACAGGGAACTTGGACATCACCAGTTTTCTCTTATTTTCAGCACTTTATGGAAGGTGTTTTGTATGGTCTTCATACAGGTATATATATACTTGTCCTGGTTTGAGGTAAAACAGGACCATACTACAAGAAGGAAACTGGCCATGAATTATATGGAAAATGCATTAGTCAAGTAATGCTAATGCCCCAATCAGTGTTAGATTTCTGTACAACCATGTAGGTGTGATTATGACCAGAAATCACTGAAAAGGTAGAAGGAAAGTCCTGAGAACTTTGTTTTGACCTACAAGGTTTGTATATAACGCAATTCTTGCAGTGAAGAAGCAGAATGCCTTCACTAAATTGAGCAAGATTAGAGGATGGACAGCTCTATGTAAAAACAGATTAACAGGGCAGCAGCAAACTTCTTCATGTTATCAGGATTGCCTCGACAATGGAAAAGAACAAATAGCACTCTGTGAATTTGAAATTGCTTTCTTAATGTTACTTTCCAAACGTACCTGTCTCTTGACTGTAGGAATTAACACCACACTACTTAATGGCAAAGGCTGACCTGTTGATTTATTTTAAGGATTAAGGCCAGTGTTACCATGTCTTTTGCCATAAAGGGAGAAGGTGACGGAGTAGAGGAAAGACTTGCCATCCTCAATGTCGTAACAAAGTTGTCTTAAAGGTGTCATAGTCATTGCCATAATACTTGCTGTGGTCCAGGTTTAAAGGAAAGAAATATATTTCTAGGCTTGGCAGCCTATTAAGAATTCAGGCCTTGTTCCCCTCTCTAATTTTGATTAACATGTTATCTAGTTTGTTTGCTCTGGTGTGGTTTATTTAGAAGAATTTTCAGTGTATGAAGAAGTGAAAACTTGGTCTTATACATGTCGCTTCAGAAAAAAAATCCCAGTATGATCGGGAAAAATACCTTTTGAAGTCATAAGAAAATGAGACCCTGAGTGTTTATGTATAGCAAAATAGTGTACCCACCCACAGTACTTAGGAACCTGGATTGTAATCCATGAAACCAGACAAGTTTCCGAAAATTCTTGCTCAGGAAGACTCATAGTAACTAGCTAACTCTGGCACCTAATGACATGTTGGTACAGAGAGGCACAGGCATGACACGTGGTCTCCACTTACGCTTTGAGGAGGCAGGATATAAGACAGATCGAGTCCAAAAATAGGTATATACATTACTCCAAGTCTGTGCCTACATACAGAACAATCAGACTGACCTTAATAGGTCATTATTGTGGCTATCACCTGCAAGAGTTACAGTTACAGGCTTCTCAGACTGAAGTTAGCTTGTCTTCTATCAGTTTGGGCAGCTGCCATCTTAATTCAGTTTGACCCATACTGATGTGCTTCAGATAATCCCTTCAGATATTGACAGCTGGTTCTCTATATTCACTATATGGCCACAGAGGAGGAGGACCTTGTGTGCAAGGCAAACTGGCCCTACTTCTCACCACCTATATTACCACACTTTCTGAGGGATCAAAAGGTCTGGGTCCGATGCCTTCTTTGACTCAAACACATGCGATTCTTACCTCTCCAGCTGCAATGCAGGCTGGGACAGATGCACAGCTCAGGTTGAAGCTGGCCATATTGCACAGCCAAGAATGACAGAAAGGTCTAGACCAGGTAAAAAAGTAGGAAAGCATAAATATAACATTGTAGACAGGTCTTGGGGACATACCAGGGCAAGAAAAGCTCCTGTGTTGTGACTGTCTTTTAATGCATTTATGAATTTTATCTGGTGGTTCTTTCGTGCAAACTATGTAAGTAATTTGACACAGTAGTAATTGAGGCACCTGCAAAAACTCAAAAAAAATGTAAGGTGAAGGAATCTGGATCACATTTTTAAGTATTAAATTTCACATAAGTTGCACTTCATGTTTATAATGCATTTTTAATCTAGCCCTAAACTTCTACTGAAGAAAATTGTGCTCAGAAATTATTTTTAAGTTATTTATGACTTTCTGAGTACTATTCCCCTCGTTTTTACCTCCCTCCAACACACATGCTTCTTAATTAAGGGTCTTCCTTCTGGAAATTACAAGTTCCATTTAGTTTGGCCTAGGGTTTGGATTTTTAAGGGAAAAAGTCAAAGTCCAAAGTTATTATTCAGCAATGTATATGGAAGTGTTTTGTAATTTGGTGCTGCTGCATTTTTTAATAAAAATTCTTGTCATTCCTTGAAAGTTACTATAATACTTTTGGTACATAGAATTTAAAGGCCTTGAGTCTCCAAAAATTTATTGTCACGATTAATTTTAAACATCTGCTTTGCTCATTGATTTTATGAGGTTACTTGTGCTCAAATTTAAGTATGTGAATATTTTATGTAAGAACAAGGCCATGAATTACTACAGCCTAACAGGGTTAAATAATCAAAAAAGTTTAAAACATAACAGTTGTAAGAGCTACATTACAAGAGCTGCAGTACATTAAGTTACCACACTATTTAAAGTAATTTGAAATAATATCACTTTTTTAGAAGTGGAAAAGCTATACTTTCACTATTTAGAAAATTAAATAAGAAATTAAAATGCAAGTTTAAATGTATAAACTATGATTGTTAAAATGTTGAATATAATGCATACAAACAAATGGTGTTATCAGATGATCCTAAGAACTCAAGAATTTCTCCAACATCATCCTTTAGGTCAAAAGAATGTTTTTTGTAAAATATATAGATATATATGCATATAAATAGACATGTCATAAAAGTAAACATTTTTTTTTTTTCACTTTTATTGCCTCATTTTTTTCATTATACTGGTTGTGGGTTGAACCCCATAGTCAGCTAAGCCCCACAGAGCCTCTCGCTCACTCCCCTACATCAGGATGGGGGAGAGAATCAGAAGAGTAAAAGTGAGAAAACTCGTGGGTTGAGATAAAGGTGGTTTAATAGGTAAAGCAAAAGCTGCATGTACCAGCAAAGCAAAACAAGGAATTCATTCTCTACTTCCCATAGGCAGGCAGGTGTTCAGCCATCTCCAGGAAAGCAGGGCTCCATCCTCTGTAACAGTTACTTGGGAAGACAAACACCATCAGTCCTAATTTGCCCCGTTCCTCCTTCTTCACCCAGTTTTTATTGCCGAGCATGACGTCGTATGGTATAGAATATCCCCCTGGTCAGTTTGGATCAGCTGTCCCAGCTGTGTCGTCTCCCAGTTTCTTGCCCACCCCTAGTCTATTTGCTGGCAGGACAGTTTAAGAAGCAGAAAAGACCTTGATGCTGTGCAAGCAATGTTCAGCAATAACTTAAACATGGGTGTATTATCAACATTGTTTTCAGCACAAATCCAAAACAGCACCATACCAGGTACTACGAAGAAAATTAACTTTACCCCATCTAAAACTCGTACAATACTAAGACTAGGAATCTGTCAGTGCATGCTACTTTAAGAAAGCAAACATGTTTATACTCAAAATATGCCATAAAATATAAAGTCTCAACAGGATTATGATGTACAAAGAGGAGTGATTCCATTAACACAAATTTGACTGTCAGACAGCTACCCAATCTGGGTTCTTTTCTTCTGTAGCATTTCAATTTGAAGCTCATTTGTTCTTTCTGCAGCTTCAGATGGTGAGCATCCAAAGAGACATCAAACGGCCACCACGAGACCTGGTGCCTGTCCCGTGCACCCCAGTGGCACAGCCCAAGCTGGGGCTCGACGTGGTTTTCCACAACATGTGGATAGGTAATCCTGTTGTCCCCAAGAACCATGATAGGGCAGCATGTACCCAGGCATGTGCCCATCTCCTATAGACCATCTTCGTCAGCCTGCAGCCTGTCCATGCGGCAGCTGGGTGTTGCAGACAGCACCAGTGAGAGGGAGCCCGTCCCTTCCCAGCCACTCATGGCATTTCTATTTGAAGAGGGCAAAAAGTCAGGCTGATCTAGGAAATTATTCTAACTTGAGCCTTGTGGCCAGGAGGAACAGCTATATCCACAAGCAGCGCATGTCCACAGCACCGTGGGGGTACCCAGGGATGGCCAGGCCCTCCCCAGTAAGCATGGTCCCACAGGGCCTGAGCTCAGTGGGCAAAGCTGGGGCAAAGCTAGGGCCACAGACATCCCCTGACACTGGCCCACCATGGAGGTGGACAGTGCCAGAGGTGAGGCTTGAGACGAGCTGCGGTGTGGGCCCAAGAGGGAGATGAGTTCCCCACAGTATCAGGCCCAGTCCTGGCTGGAGGCAGAACAGAGGGGACGCTGGGCACGAGCACTCCCGTGGGCCAGGACGGGGCCCAGCAGAAACAAAATGGGGTCTGTGGACCCTTGTCAAGGGGTCCTAGGTGAGATCTGTCATGGACAGAGAGCCTGAATGGTAACCTCAGGGCCCTGAGACTACATGTGTCCTCGGTGTGTTTCCATGGAGCTCCCCAGGCCCCAGAACCAGAGAGGAATGAAGGAGAGAGACACCTGTACCTGGAGGGCGTTCTCCTGTCCCCCTGCCTGCCATCACATGGCTTGGCTGCACACTGAAATAAAATGCAAACATGTGAGAAGAACGTGCCACTGCACGGGCTTGCAGTTCACAGAAGTGACACAAGCAGAGAGCAAGAGAAAGGAACGATAGTGTATGGATAGAGCCAGGTAACTAATGACATGTTGCTTCCGTCCCCTCACTCACATTATTTCTTTGTTTATTGCTTGGATGAATGTACCTAAGAGTGGGGTTTAATTTCCTTAAGTAGTCTGTTGAATTTTTAGTGGGGTGAAGTAGTCTTTCTGGGAATTATCAAAAGGTGTTTTCATAGTTGTTGTCTGTTCGATTCACGTTCATTACTGTATTATTTGGTGTATGTAAATTTTTCTTTCACCCCAGAAGTACGAGGTCAGCAGAGCTGTTTATTTTGTACTGTATCAGGGTACGGATGTGTTTCTAGGTTTGTTTTGCAGACTAAACAAATTTAGTTTCTTCTGTTGGTAGCAAAAGTATGACCTTCCAGACTTTTTGTCAAACTCACAATTTTGGCACAGTTGTGTGACAGCATTTGTTGTCAGCCAAATACTGCCCTTCTCCCTTTTGTAACTGAAGTATTGAAAGGTGTTGCCAAACTACATTCGCCTTCACTTGAGTGGGGGAAGACTTTCAGGGATAAGTCATTGAAAGCACAAGAAAATAAGTAACTTAGACAACAAGCTGAAGCTTTAAGATGAAAGCTTTTATTTTTTTTAAAAAAACAGCTTATATTGTCCAAAAGTGACAATGACTTGTATTTCCCTTTTTTTTTTGTCAATGACATATTTAAAAACAACTTAAAGTATGTTCTAGAATGTTGATAAAAGAGGATTATTCTTGTTTTTAGAAATAGCTCACATGAAAATTCTTTGGAGAAGGAATATTGTCTTTCTCATTGCCCGTTATATCAGAATATTGGTGGAAAGTTTTAACTAAACTGTAATAAAAAATTCAATTTTATTCCCAAATTTTAGATTAACAGGTCAGTCACACAGACATTCATTGACAGATTGTTTGCTGAAAGAAAATTAATTTATTTGGATCTTTTACAAAAAGTAATGCTCCTATGGGGAATCTAATCTCCTGAAAAGGACATTCAGCTGCTGTCTGGATGTGACCCCTCCACTGCAAGGGTCCCTGTTACCAGATTTTTTGCTTGACTGAATGAGGTTACCTAAACCTGGCCTTTGCTGAATACTTATAATCAAGCAGGTCAGAGGTCCTACATGATTGCTCCACACAATCCATTTCTACTGAATATCTTAATCTGCGTAAAAAACATGTCAATTATGTCAGCTATGTACAAAAGACAGACCAAAATGAACATTTCTGTATCTACAGGAAAAAATTCTACTGTTTAGAAATATTTTAGCCACATGCAGCTGGACCTGTCTGGGAAAGTCACTGTGATCGCCTGACACTGTACTCAGGACATTTATCAGAACATTTATCCATAAAAACAGTACCTACCAATTGGTCCAGGTCCAGAAGGAGCTACCTAGATGAAAGACATGATGAAAGACTGAAATTCCCACCTGAAGACGTCCTGTGATGAGTCAAATGCATTGTTTTGAAACCAGATAGCAGTTCAACCACCTTGTTTCACATCAATCCCTTGTCTCACCTGTGCTGATATGAAGCTCCTGAACCACTCAGAGAATTGATGACTGAGTGTGCTGGGTTTGTGCACAGGCACAGCCCTGACACCCTGCTAATCCACAAATGGAACTTGAGTTTCCTTGTTATACAACAATAATAATTTTCATTCCATAAGTATTTGCTAGAGGGTCATCTGTTTACAAACAGCAATGTGTTGGTTTTTTTTTTAAGAGACTGATTTTTTAATGTAAATGAAATAGGTTATCCCCATGTAAATATATTCATTCTCTTTTGTGAAACAGAATGTCTGGCAGTATTTAAGCATTAATGTCTTTCAAGCCATGTTTAACATCATTTTTCCTGTTGCTTTATAGGCACGTGCAATCTACTCCCAGGTGAAATAATGAGCTACAGTCAGAGCTACAGCAGTTGCAGGGGTATCCTTCCACTTCATTGAGTTAATCTTTATCAACTCTAGGAAGGTCATTCCTGACAGATTTTGTTAAATCTGTTCTTAAGGGCTGCCAATCTTCAGTGTCTACAATTTAGCTCAGCAACCTATTTAGTTCTTAGAAGCCCTTGTGATAGAAAATCTTTCTTGAAGCCAAGCCTAAATTTTTCTTGCTTTATTTTAAGGCTGATACTTTTTGTCTTCTCCACTGTGGATATTGAAAGCAGAAGCTTTTTACATACATTAAGACTGCTGTCATGTCTTCATTTTTCTCTTCAGGCTATAACAACTCTGATTATTAAATCTCTCTTACTAAACCATAGGAACTAGCACTGTCACCCTTATGGCTTTTTTTCTGGATTTTCCCAAATTGTACCACACCTTGGATCTGCAAATATCATGAACATGTTATCTTTACAATGAAGTACATGTATTTTGAGAACGGAAAGCAGATTTCTGCTTGCAACAAGGTTAAATTGCTAATATGAAATTCAAGTGAAAAATTTATGGAGTTTCACATGCAGAATTATCATAAATTATATGGATAGAAGTAGTGTCAATTGCGTGGGTTCTGCCAAATCCAGCTTTGAGTTTGAGTTTCATTCAGTATGACAGAACTTCAGGGAGCATCATCCTGCAGTCACGGATTCAGCAGTGACTGCTGAATGTAATGTAGTGACGTAATCATGTACATCAAAAGTACTATGGGAAATAAAGGGAAAGCAGCTTATTTTTCATTAAGCAATTGGACTGATGAACTGGTTCAGCAAAAAACAGGTCAATGGCTCCTGGGTTCCATATTCTTATGGATCCCAAGCTTTCTTCTCATGTCTTCACCATCCTTGCCAGCACAAAGCTTGCACATTGCCTTTGATCATTCTCCCACAGCCAGTTGCTGCTTGCATTTTCTGATTTAGAATTGCATTCCTACATGGCAGGCATAGAAGGAACGAAAGTTAGATCAAAATATTTTCATTGTCTCCTTTTCCTGATCACTATCTCCCCATTGTTTGGGATCACAAAAGCAGCAGCATCTTGCACAACAATGATGTCAGGTATACAGTTTATTGCATGAATCACTTACACATATTTATTCTTCCACCTAGGAAGTTGTTAAACTACCATTTGTTAGATTTTGAGAGACGGTCTAGGGAAAGATCAATTTATACTTGCCCTGACTTATATTCTTTACCTACGTATCTGCAACTGACCAAAGAAGGATTTTTGTTCTGATCCAGTATCATGGTTCTTGTATTGTTATGTTATACATGTGTTTTAATGATCACTTCATTTTGTCTCATTAATTTCTCCACAGCAAAAATCAGAACCTTTATCTACTGCATTCCTTAACGTCTTCTTGTATCACTAAATTCCTTTTATCATTTTTTTTCTATTTTTTGTCTTTTCTCTACCAGCAGTTCATATTCTGCCGTTTCCCTTTTTCCCATTACCTCTCCCATGTTTTGTTTCACAGATAAAGGAAAATAAAGACAAGGATACAGAAAACCATTTCCACTTTTGTTTGGGCTGCTGTGTTTATGTTATATTCTTACTGTTCTTATTCTTCATCTGTTTATATTTCTCATGTGTTTCTAGGACAATGGCTGTGCTGGGTTTGTTAACGTTGTTAATCTGTATAACAACATGCCTGAAGTTTCACTTTCCCTACTGCAGTTTCTGTATTAGCAAAACCCTACTAATAAATACCCCACACTTGTATTGCCCTTTCCATCTGATATGTTACTGAGATTCCACTCAGATGACACTTAGAAAAAGCATTGTCATAATGCATAAAATTCAGCAGGAAATTAATTAATGAGGTTAATATTGATATTTCTCTGATTACAGTACCTTTATTATATTGTGCTGTCAACGTTGGGATTATTTGTTGTTCATGTGTTCAGCCTCTCTGCTAAGATGATTTTGAGTAACTGAAACAATATTTTGTGAACTGATAAAATTAGATGGGAATGTGTGCTTTTTATGGCTTTTTATAATTAGCCACAGCCAACATAATGTCCCTCATTTTATCTAGAAGTTTGTCCTTGAACAAATTCCAGGCGTTTTCTGTTCTTATTGTGCTTTGTGATGATCTTTGCCTTTTCATTGATTCAGCACTTACCTTTGAGCCTTACTTTTCAAATATGTTGAATTTGCCTTTTATCAGCTTAAAAATGTGGCTCTCATGCATATTTACATTGCAAGCTGTGACAGCTCTGGAAGAGGTCATTTGTGTCAACTGCTCTATACATCCACAAGAAACTCCATTGTTTGTTGAACAGACACAGCTTTACTTTGTGTAAAACTAAGCATATTTTTCTGATAATATTACCACCTAATTTTGAAACTAATAGTTTGGGGGATCAGTTATACAGTTTTAAATAAGATTGGTCTCAAATTAATAGTGAAAAGAAACAAATTAAAGTTTGAATGACAAGCCTTTGTTTCATTGTAGCTTTGTGGCTGTCACCAAGGAACTGTTAGTTTAAAATGACAGCTGGGACTTCCTTGTCATTTTTATATCAGTTTTTCTGATTATGGGATGAGAAGGACAAATAATTTTGACCAAAAAAAGCAGGTGTTACCAGTGCTGGTTGACAAGGCTGTTGAATCAGATATTTCATAGGCTAGAACCTGATTCATAACTGTCCTTTGCAGTACAAGAGGACATAAAATATTTGCTTATCTTTATTTTGAATTTTATTTTTCCTTTTATGTATGGACTAAGTTTGCGATCTCATTTAAAAAATATGCGTCTGTTGATGATGACGAACACTGGTTTCAATTATTGGTGAGAATGGGGTTTGGTTTGAACTGGATTTAAAGCTCATGGGGAGAGTTGGGGCAAGGAAAAATTACACTAGTACAGTAGGTGAACCCAGCCCTGACCTTTGACATGTCGGAGTACAGGTCACATGAAAGAGGAGGAGATGTCACTAGGAGAGATGAAAAGCTACGAAGAGGAGAAATAAGGCAAGGTGTTACAAAAATAAATTGTAAAACTAACTCCTGGTGGGAGCTGTTTTCTTTGTTTTAGACGAACCCTAATTTATCCATAGAGATGTTCTTAAAGCATTTGCAGAACACTGCCTGCACTGCTTTCCTTTGACTTGACTTAAGCTTAGTTATTGTAATTTATATTTGCATTGTCATTAGTGCTGCTGTTACTTTCTTGGTTCCTGTGATCATTTTGACTAATATTAGTCCCTTAGTCTAATATATACATTTCTATCTCTTTTACAGTGGCAGGATCTTTATTATATTACAAAGGAAGTTACACAACAATATTTTTGGAGCCATGTGGTGCTCTGATGATGACAGGCTGAAATTACCCAGAAGGAGGCTTTAACATCCAATGAAACAGAAGCTCCAGCTCTTCCCAATGTTGAAAAAAATATAGAAAGTAAAAGTAACTGTAATTTATCATTTATGCCAGCATCTGGCAAACACTTTAAATCCTGTTCTGTAGCTTTAAATTCTATAAATAACTTAGTGATAAAAAGTAGACGTTACCGTTATAAGAGGTTAAATGGAGACCTTTTTATGCAAAAACATAAAAAAGGAATTCAAAAGGAAAGAAGGCAGGGTTTGACATTTTTTCTTTGCATTAGAACAGACATCTGACAATTTCATACCATATTTTGATAGAAGTAGGAACACTTGCATCAGAATTTTTTATTAATACATACCTCAGTCTCTAGTTAGACTATGGAATGCATAGTTACAGGAGAACACTAAGATTCAGAAAGGATTTCTACAGATATTAAGACTGTTACAATTAATAACACTTATTTTATAAGGAAGCATATAAATTTAATATTTGGGGGATTATGCCTGCATTTGACTATTAGAAACAATAATGTTCTCTAATATAGAAAGGAAATTATCATTCCTCTTCAAAATGAGATGTTTGAAGGGACGGCATAGGAATCATCAGATATTATTTCTCATGTAACAAACCCTACATTTTTAGCAAATTCGCAGTGTCATGTCTTCCATTCCTCCAGCCAAAAAAAAAAAAAAAATTAAAAGAGAGAGAGAAATAAGAGATTTTACCCATGCTTTAGACTAAAAAGATTGTGGTGTTTTGAAATGCATTTTCTCTCCTCAGATTTCCATTCCAGGAGATGCTAGGAAACAAGGTAACTAGAACTGAATGTAAGCCCTTTATCCAGGACTCATCAGAGCACTAGGTCACCTCTTCTCCAGTCATTCATATTCTCACAGTTTTATCAGAGATTCTTACAGTAACAGGGAAAGCATTCAAACTGATACAAAACCCAGCAATAAATACATCAGTTTCTTGTTCCTGTTACATATCTCCCAAGGTTTCTTCCTGTTATGTTCTGACCTTGTTTTGGTTAATAAAGGATATCTAGTCTTGTTTTTTGTCTCCTATCATTATGTTAATTCCTACTAAACCATAGCGGGTAGGGTTTAATGTGTGTAGGAAAAAACAGCAGTACTTAAAACAAACAAACAAACAAATAATTATTCTATCACTCATAGTTCTTTATATTTTAGAAAAAAATATTTGCATACATTCAGAGACTCATTTGAGACACTTTTAACATTTTTTCATATTGAGGAACACCACCCTTGGTAAAGAGTGTGAGGAACTGAAGTAAAGATGGTATTCACTATCAATAAGAGTATAAAAATCTGGTCCTTACACATATGGCATTTATTTTTAAACTACTTGGTACACTTAATTAGCATAAAAAAAAGATTAAACTTCTTTAACCTTTTTTGTAGCCTTTTAATTTTAACGACCTGATTCTGAATGCTCAGAAAGCATACAGGATGCTGTCATTGCCAATCACATATGCACACTGCACCATAAAAATGACATAAACAATGAACCAAATGCAGCTTAAGATGGACAGCTACTTGAAAGTAACTTCTTTAGTTCTTGAATGTTTATAAACACTTCCACTAAACTACCTGCTTTAGAAAAGAAAAAGTAAAAAACTCATCTTTATTGTGTCTGTATTAGGAAGAGATTGAAAATCGCATTGAAAACTTTGCAGATCTCTAGCAAGGGCTCACTTTGACCACTGCATCTTTTCACTGTTTTTATATTTGTCATTTGTGTTTTTTCATTTTTCTGGGCACTGTGAAATTAATACTTCAATGTGATTTTTTTCCCTGTTGGTGTTTCCACATTATGACTGCAGTGAATATTGTTGTTTGTAGAAAAGACTCTATCACAAGTCAAAAGAATTTTATTTCTTTTTGTGTGTGTCAATTGAAACAATATATTTCAAGATTTTTAGAATGAAAGAAAAAGCTAAAAGCAAAAAGAGGCTAATAAAAGTCAATATCTCCCCTTTGAGAAGCAGCAATCAATTTGAGTGAAATAGATTCCCTGTTTGTTCAATAAGAAGAGTACTTTGTGTCACAAATGTCCTGGAAAATTCTTGGGTGTCCTCATTATCAAGAAATACCTGGTGTTTTTTTCTTGTATTACCTATTTAATTGGTAATGGTATATTCATATTAAGCTATCTGTTTCTGTTGGACAATTTAGAAGAAAATATTTTTATTAAATTATGTTGTACTGCAAGATAAGTAGAAGTTCCCATAATAAAAAGTGGTATGGTAAGTCTGGAATTGATCTGGCACGAAAACAGCATGATAAAGTGAATGTATGTAGTGGATGTTTAATCACCTCAACAGAGACAGGATTGAAATTTTTATAATTCTTTGTCCTATCCAAAGATAGATTCTATTATATTCTTACTCCCTCTTATGTGGCTCATATTTTACCTGTAATTGTAGTAGCAAAAAATAAATAGGTAAATGTAAATTTACTTTAAAGGTCTTTTTCATTTAAATGGTCTCAAACATTCAGTTTATACATTGAATCCATCTTTCTTGAGAATATTCATCATGTAAGTCACATTCAGCCTTTAAAAAAAGTAGAAATATCAGTTTTAAATAAATTTTTCTAATATATAATTTATGTTTAGGTAACTAATCTGCATCTAGGTACCTAACAAAACTCTTTTTTTAAACATAATGTACAGTTACTACACAGCTAGCACATCATGCTACAATGGGGTGTGCTAAGGACTACTTTGTCTGAACTTTAATAACAGGCTTGTTTTATCTGCCTTTTGACAATATTTTTTCATCATTTAGTGTTTTCAATTTCCAATATTTAAATTTAGGCTTAGTTTTTCCCTCTTTACTTTGCTGACCAATAAAAACATACAACCTCTGCGCAAAAGAGTGTTAAAAAACGTGCCCTGAGGCATCGAATGAGATTTTTGTTTGATTTTAAGGTTATTTAAAATGCTTTTTAGTCCTTATTCACACCAATCTTCTTGAGGGAGTCAGATGTTAAAAACCTGCATGTTCTCTTTCACCCCTACAATAAATATTGCACAATGCACACTACAATACACAGTTTCAGTATAATTTGGTCCCTTGTTGATGACAGGCTCCGAACAGCTTACTTCTGCCTACAACCCTTTCACAAACTATTCTTTTCCTACATAGCCTACTGCTCTGCTAAATACTGTATTACTGATACTGGGGTAAGGTAGAGAGCAAATAAATGTCCAGTAAAATTTCCTTATCACAAGTTGAAATAGGATAGCATGCCAGCTTTAAGGAATTAACAACTTTTAGCTATGGGCAATTGCAGACAAGAATTGAATTATCAAAAATATCTGTGCCTGTTGGTGAAGCACTAAAAAATGTATTCTTAGATGACTTGATGCTTGATCTTCCCATCTTGTGGTGCTGCATGAAGGATGTGTTGTGGACTACTTAATTACTGCTGGTCTTCTGCCTTATTATTCTTATGCATTAAAGACAGGGAAAGACAACTGACCTACACAAACTTTTTTCTACAGGCTAAAAGTAGATTAAATATCTCCAGTTTTGAAATGTTACTGGAAAGCTTGGCATTCTTAATCCACGAGGCTCCAGCTGCTCTTCTTATGGCCAACCCTATAAACAGTAGAAGTAGAGTAGCAGGTCGAGGGAGGTTATCTTCCCCCTCTACTCTGCCCTGGTGATGCCACATCTGGAGTACTGTGTCCAGGTCTGGGCTCCCCTGTTCAAGGAGGAGGACAGTTTGGTGGACAGCTGGCTGAATATGAGCCAGCAGTGTGCCCAGGTGGCCAAGAAGACCAACGGCATCCTGGCCTGTATCAGGAATAGCATGGTGAGCAGGACTTGGGAAGTGATCATCCCCCTGTACTCGGCACTGGTGAGACCCCACCTCGAGTACTGTGTTCTGTTCTGGGCCCCTCACTACAAGAAAGACATTGAGGTGCTGGAGCGTGTCCAGCGAAAGGCAACAAAGCTGGTGAGGGTTCTGGGGGACAAGTCTTATGAGGAACGGCTGAGGGAACTGGGGCTGTTTAGTCTGGAGAAGAAGAGGCTGAGGGGAGACCTTATCACTCTCTACAAGTACCTGAAAGGAGGTTGTAGAGAGAGGGGAATGACCTCTTCTCCCTAGTGACAAGTGACAAGATGAGAGGAAATAGGTTCAAGTTAAGCCAGGGGAGGTTTAGGTTGGATATTAGGAAATTTTTTTTCACTGAAAGGGTTATCCAACATTGGAATAGGCTGTCCAGGGAGGTGGTGGATTCACCATCCCTGGAGGTGTTTAAAAAAAGGGTAGACGTGGTACTTGGGGATATGGTTTAGAAGTGTTTTTGTCAGGTTAGGTTAATGGTTGGATTCGATGATCTTAAAGGTCCCTTCCAACCTTAATGATTCTTTGATTCTAAGGACAGGGAACTGCTAGAGTTGGGACAGTAAAGGGCTATGAAGATGATTAGGGGACTGGAACATCTTTCTTATGAGGAAAGGCTTAGGCAATTGGGTCTTTTTAGTCTTGAGAAGAGAAAACTAAGGGGGGATCTTACCAATGCTTATAAATACTTAAAGGGAGGGTGCCAGGTCGATGGTAACAGTCTTTTTTCAGTGGTGCCCAGTGAAAGGACAAGAGGTAATGGGCACAAACTTGAATATAGGAAGTTCCTTCTAAACACGAGGAGGAACTTCTTTACTTTGAGGGTGGCAGAGCACTGGAACAGGCTGCCCAGAGATGTTGTAGAGTCTCTGACTCTAGAGACATCCAAAACTCACCTGGACGCCATCCTGTGCAACCTGCTTTGGAAAGGGGGTTGGACTAGACGATCTTCAGAGGTCACTTCCAAATCCTATCATCTGTGATTCTGTGATTAATGAAAAATTCCTATTTTCCAAGCACTCACAATTTAAGGAAAATGCCAAGGTGACATTTCTAACTCGTCTTTCTCTTTACCATTGACAATGACTTACAAAATCTCTATTCTGTCATTAACTTCTTCACCGAGAAATATGAATGTAGTTTGCCACATACTTGTTGTAACTTTTAATTTGTATGCTTCTCCATAGGTGATAACTGAAAATGGTATTTGATCCCTCCATAAGTTAATTGAAGATTCTAGATGTCATTTAGTTTTGATTCAGCTGAAATATCCTACAGTGGGTTCAATATCTGTAGAAAATGAGTGTTCAACTACTATGAGTTCATTTAGTACATCTTGAGATAACGTTATTTGTGATGAGTTCGTTTGATATTACTGTAATTGTTGTAAGTACTTTGGTGGGATTCCCAGAGTATTAATGAAGTATATCCATGTTTGAGAATCCCCTAATACACTGAGTATTCCAGTAAAATGGAAAACACCAACATCTTCCCCAGAGAGAACAAATCCCTTGTTGTTCAGAAAAATAACTGCACAGAAAAGGAAATAAAGAAGTCAGTGCAAAGTAATCCTTCTTCTCTATGCTCTGCTTCAGACTCTCAGGCAGTTCTTTGGAGTACGCATTACATTCTTAAGTTGTGGTGACAATAAGTTGGTATTCATGACTGAATTATAGAAAGTGCATCGAATGCAATGCTGTTGCCATAGGGTGTGCCAACATTGCTATTAGGTCTTACTGGCAGAAAAAGGAACTTTCAATGAAAATGGGAATAGCAGGATCAGGTCTCTTACTCAGTAAATTGTACAAGTGACTATTATTATCTCACGTTTGAATGTAAAACACAGGAAATATATTTTTCTATTCAAGTTGTTGAATTATATGATAATGCATCCCCTGCTTTTCACAACCAGAAGGTGAGAATTTATAGGCAGTCCAGAAGACGTCAGAATTAAACTTGAAATTATTCAACTGTTTGAAAAAATATAGAATTGTTTGAGTTGGAAAATACCTTTAAGATTGTTGAGTCCAAGCATCAATCTAGCACCATCAACTCCACCACTAAACCATGTCCTAAAGCACCACATCTACACATCTTTTAAATACCTCCAGGGATGGTAACTCAACCACCTCCCTGGGCAGCCTGTTCCAGCGCTTGACAGACCTTTCAGTGAAATAATATTTCCTAATATCCAATCTAAACCTCCACTGGTGCAACTTGAGGCCATTTCCTCTTGTCCTATCACTTGTTACTTGAGAGAAGAGACCAGTCCCCACCTTGCTACAACCTCCTTTCAGGTAGTCGTAGAGAGCAATAAGGTATCCCCTCAGCCTCCTTTTCTCCAGGCTAAACTACCCCAGTTACCTCAACTGCCCCTCATAAGACTTGATATCTAGGCCCTTCACCATCTTTTTCATTGCCCTTCTTTGGACACGCTCCAACACCTCAATGTCCCTCCTGTAGTGAGTGGTCCAAAACTGAACACAGTATTCAAGGTGGGTCCTCGCCAGTACCGAGTACAGGGGGACAATAATTTCCATAGTCTTGTTGGCCGCACTATTCCTGATAGAAGCTAGGATGCTGTTGGCCTTCTTGGCCACCTGGGCACACTGCTGGCTCATATTCAGCCGGCTGTCGACAAACACCTTCAGGTCCTTTTCTGCCAGGCAGCTTTTCAGCCTCACATCCCCGAGCCTGTAGCGTTGTACGGGGCTGTTGTGATCCAAGTGCAGGACCCGGCACTTGGCCTTGTTGGTTCTCATATAATTGACCTCAGCCCAAATGGTGATCTGCAACTGAGTAGACAAATAAGGAACCATAAAGGGAGAGGGGCAGGGGAGGGATACTCTTGCACTGTTATTGTGAGTTATATGAGTATTCAAAGGAGTTATTAATATGCACAACCAAAGTTCTGTCTTTATTTTAGTTTTCTTGAGGGAAAAAACTCAAACCAAAGCAAACAAACAAAAACTGCTACTCTGTGCAGAACTGTAGAGGAGAGGGAAAGTGCCTTTCCAATAGTCTGCACCTACATTTTCCAGGAAACTGGGACATTGTTTGCTTGAAAAGAAAAATCTCTGATCTCATTAAGTAAGCTTCTTGTGGCTATTGTACTGGTATGTCTCAAACATTCTTCCAAAGCAAACCCCAAAATATGGGGTTTATGCCATCATCAAACTTAAATTTTAATATTTAGTATTAGCTTTTTCAAATATATGCTTTCCTTCAGTACTTTAACTTTTGTAACGAGGGAATAACAACATTGCTCTGTTATATTGACTCCATTTCACAACACCAAATGATGAGCAATTGAGTACATAAAAAGACGTGATTCAGTCAGTATTATAAATTGCAGGGTGACCCTGAAACCTGTCATAAAAAATAAAATACTTTGTTCTGTTCCTTTTGTTAAGACACTTTTGACTTGCCTACAATGAGTTGTAGGATAATATTTACAATCTCACTGGCTGAAGCTTGAGAATAAAGCAGACGTTATGATTTCAAAATATCTCAGGGTATCATTACATTCTGCTTAGAGAAAATAAGCAAGCTACTTGACAAAGGAGAGGTGGTATAGTGCAAAAGAATGCGGACAGAAGTTATGGATTTTCCAGGAGCTAGAAATTAAGAAATGGATGAGAAATCAAGAAAAGGTTTCAGAAGGCAAGTCACATATCTCTGAATGCACCTGAGATGCATGGAAGTAACGACGAAACTTTTGAGGGCAACTGCAGTGAAGACAAAATGTGGTTGGATGACAATATACCCTTATCAAGGTGATAATAGAGATGGAAGAGAAAATGTTGGAGGATGGGGGGAGGATTGTAGAACAAATAAATCAGAAAAATAAAGTGTGCTTTCTGGGCAGAGTGCATTACCTAACTCTGAAGAGAATAGAGGAAAATGGCAAAAGGACTCAGGAGCTGAGAATTCACGGAGTGATAATAAGCAGAAAGAATAAGAATTTAAATATTTTACAAGTACTTGAAGAGCTTTCATGCTAGGCAGCTGTTTGTTTGTTTGTTTGTTTTCTTAAAGGGACATTTCTCTAATCACACAATTACGATTTAGTGGAAAATGCCAGCAAGGAGTAGTTACTCCTTATTCTTTGTTGAGCTGGCTTCCTCCTAGCGAGTCTAAAAAAGATGCATGGTGAAGCCTCCCCATTTGATTGAGTTTAAAGCCTCCCCTTTGCAACTATTACACTATATTTCTCTTCTATCTCTCCTTTAGAAAACATTGCATGACCCTAGGTGGTATATGAGTGCTACAAATGATGGAGGTGAATAAGGAATATCATCACTACATCATACAATATGAGAACCTGAAAAGATCTAAAAGAATTCTCAGGAAATGGGTTTAAAATAAGCATCTCTAATATTTTTTTCACTCAGTACAAGATATTACACCTTCCAAAAAGTCAAGAAAAGATTCAACAAGTTTATGGAGGAATGGTCTATCTGTGGCCATCAGACATCTTATTCGAGATACAAGTTCCAGCTATAAAAGTCCCACACTGTTGATTTCTGGAAGTGGAGGAGCAAGGCCAGTCCCTATACACATCCTGTTTTATGTTCTTCCATACATATAAGTTATGGCCTGCTACTAGAGGTGCTGCACTTTACTGTGCCTGCTCTTACGGCTTTATATTCTTAACTTGGTAAAGATTAGGTAGTACAGAATCTGAGAAATAACTTATTTTGGAAATAACCAGTCTTTGTTTTCCACATGACATTTTTCTGATACAACAATTTTTTATTTTTTTTTTTTTTACTACCGGAAGTTTTTCTCATTAATTTTTGATTTAATTCTGTTCCTGTTTTGACTGAAAACAAGCTCCATTTCAGCAGTGACCGATCTCATATTTAAACCCTTTTTATTAAGAGTTGTGTTTGTATGTCTGGAATGATTCTCAGCACATGGTTTTAGGAAGGAAAAGCTTAATGTCTTTCACAGGTAATATGTGATATCTCTAAAAGGAGAGCCAAATCAGGGCAAGCTATAAAACACAGGCAGAAGCAGGCTTCATAAAGTAATATTTATAGTTCAAGTATTAGAGGAATTTACAGCATAGAGTTCCTATCATTCCTAGGAAGATTTAAATGTACATTTGCAAATATTCCAAGGACTGTGAAATACTTAGCTTCTCAATAGAGGTTATTCCTGTCTTATTAGTTACAATGTAGTGATTTGAATTTATAAAAAAAAATGTTTCTGAAGGATTCATGTTAAGGGTAATAGCAATTTTTTTATCCAAATCTCTTCCAGAAATATGGATGAATGGCTTTTTTAAAACAACAGCAACAACAAAACAAAACAAAACAAAACCCCAACATATACATTATATTTTCAGGGTTCAGATTGTCTTTATGCAACCAGTAAGTAAACTGAGTTTCCCTTGGTATCAAAGAACAAATTTATGTACTCTGAAAGTGCTGAGACTGTATATCCTACAACGTAAATTAAAAATTAAATAAGGCTCAGCAAAAAGTTTCTCACACTAAACCCATGGACATGCAAAGCTACAGACAAGAAAGTGAAAAAGCAGTCTAACTGAGCATTTCATTTTACAGCCATATTGCTAAAGTGGTGCAGAGAGAGTATTTTCCTTCTAAAAGACTATCTCATTGTTTTAGCTCATCCTTCCGTTATCTTGGATCAGTTTCAACATAAACCTTAGCAGGGAACTAAGACACTGTACGTTTTCAAATGACTTTAAAAGAACTACAATATCTGTTTCCCTAAACTTTTTACATTAAAAAACTCTTCATAATACTCTTCATTATGCCAAAAAGATGAATAGTTATCTTAATAATAATAATGCAAGGAGCCAGAAAAAAAAAAAAAATAATAATAATAATAAAAAAAAACAAACCACAGTGGCATTCTATGAAAGGTGAAGCAAAATGATACAGCATATGATTGGGAATGGTATTGTAATTTATGCACATACAAACTCATGAATTTTTGGATGATGACTTTTACTTCTGTTACTGCATTGTCCTTGAGAGCTAAAAGCCAGCAATTTTTTTTTATGATGTTATGTTTGTAAATGTCTAGCAAGATAACAATGTATTTTGAGTTATTTTCTGGATTCAGAAGAGCCTTAGATATCTGAACATGAAAAAAAAAATGTTTTTAGGCAGGGAACAGGCATAAAATTTACATTAACTTTCTCTTCACCATCTCATGATGAGAAATATTACAAGCTTCTGGCTGAATTATATTTGTTCTGCCTTTCCTTCGTAACAATAACCAGCAAAATACAGAACCCTTACTAGCAGCATTGGATAGAGACATCCTCTGGTATCTCAAGTTGTGCCACTGAATTGCACCCTGAGTTCCGGAATGGTTCTGGATCCCAGTCCATTATGTAACTAAGAAATATAGGCTAAAAATATATCAGTAGATTTCTTTCAGTAATCTAGTCCTTGATTTTTAGGAAAAGTCCCATACGTGTGCATGACCAGTGTTTAAACAAATAGTGTTTGGAACACCACAAATGTCAGTATTTGCCTTTCTTGGAACTCTGTCTACCCATATGTAAGGCAGGATCAGGAACCTGTATTATGAGAAACATAGCTCTGAGAAGCCAAAAAACCTTGAAACACTCTGGTATCCTTTCTGAGGGATGAACTTCACAAGGTGACTTCATCTGAGCTGTAGAGGAGCATCTGAAAGAAAATAAAACTGGTTTAGATAGATCTTTAGAATTAATACTTGGCCAGAAGGCCATACTGGTTACCCCACTTCATGTAGTTTTGTACTGGGTGTGGGTGGCAAGGTTTCGGTAGTGGGTGGGTGTCAGAGTGGTCTCTCTGAGAACAGGACCTGCCCCGTGCCAGACACAGTTGGTTCCAGCTGTCTCCACAACAGACCCACCACAGCTGAGCCCATCACCAATGTGTGTGATGCCTCTGTGAAAACAGATTTAAGAAATGGAAAAAATGCCAGATGAAGAGCAGAGTGAGGAGAGTAAAAAGGAAGAAGTAGCAGTAATAACACCAAGACCAGAGAAGGAGCAGGGGGAGGAGCCTGTGGAGGAGAACACAGTGAAGCAGGTGATTGTCCCCATGTTTTGTGGTTTAACCCCAGACAGCAACTAGGACCACGCAGCCAGCCACTCACTTACTTCTCCTCCCTCCCAGGGGAATGGGGAGAAGAATCAGAAAAATAAGGAAAACTTTTGGGTTGAGATAAAGGCAGTTTAATAAGTAAAGCAAAAGCCGTGCATGCAAGCAAAGCAAAACAAGGAATTAATTCACTACTTCCCATTGGCAGGCAGGCGTTCAGCCATCTCCAGGAATGCAGGGCTCCATCACACATGTTACTTGGGAAGACAAATGCCACAACTCCAAATGTTCCCCCTTCCTTCACCTTTGTTTGGGAGAACAAAGGGTTATCTGTTAATTCCTCCAGCTTTATATACTGAGCATGACATCATGTCGCATGTAATATCCCTTTGGCCAGTTGGGGTCAGCTGTCCTGGCTGTGTCTCCTCCCAACTTTTTGTGGACTCACAGCCTACTCGCTGGTGGGGCAGTCTGAGGAAAAAAAAGGTCTTGACTGCTCAGCAACAACCAAAAACATCAGTGTGCCATCAACACTACTGCCAGGTCCAAAACACAGCGCTATACCAGAAGCCAGTAAGAAGGTCAATTCCATCCCAGCCAAAACCATGACACCCTGTAAGCCATGGAGAGCCACGCTGGAGCAGATATCCACACTGCAGCCAGTGGACAACCCTGCACTGGAACACACGGATATTTCCATAAGAACTTCAACCCCGGGAGAGCCCACTCAGGAGCAGGGAAAAAGTGTGGGGAGGCAGGAGCAGCAAAGAAGAGCTGCTATAGACCTGATCGTGACCCCCCATGCCCCATCTCCCTGTGCCGCTTGAGGAAGGGGGAGGTAGAGGAGTTAGGAATGAACAAGTGAAGTTCAATCTGGGAAAAAGGTGGGGGGGTTGGGGGGGTGTTTTGTTTTAAATTTTGCCTTTACTTCTCACTATCTAAATCTACTTTAATTGCCAATTAATTCCATTAATTTTCATAGAATCATAGAATGGTTTGAGTTAGAAGGGACATTTAAAGATCATCTAGTTCCAACCTCCCTGCCATGGGCAGGGTTATCTTTCACTATATCAGGTTACTCAAAGCCCTATCCAACCTGACCTTGAACACTTCCAATGATAGAGCATCCACCTTTTCCAATGTCCCACCATCCTCATCATCAAAAATGTCTTCCTTATGTCCAATCTAAACCTACCCTTTTTCAATTTGAAACCATTGCCCCTTGTCCTGTCACTACAGCCCTTGGTGAAAAAATCTCTCTCCATCTTTCTTGTATTGAAAGGCCGCAATAAGGTCTCCCCAGAGCTTTCTCTTCTCCAGGCTGAACCCCAACTATCTCAGTCTTTCTTCAAAGGAGAAGTGTTCCAGCCCTCTGATCATTCTTAGGGACCTTTCCTCAAGTGAAGTTTATTTTGCTCATGACAGTAATTGGTAAGTGATCTCCCTTTGTCTATCTCAGCCCACAAGCTTTTTCATCCTATTTTCTACCCCTGTCCTGTTGAGGAAGGGGAGTGAGAAAGCATCTGGGTGAGCGTCTGACATGCTTCTATGTATCAGGACATTAAAGCTAACAAAATTCCAGTGCCAAGTTCCCCTACTTTTGCATTTATTATATGTAACATAGCCTTATTATTTATAAGCACAGATGAATCACTATAGTAACTTCAGCTCCAGTTTCAAATACAGCTGGAAATTACTTGGGGGGGGGGAGGGGGGAGAAAAGGAAAACAAAAAAACTTAAAAATAAAAAGGTTAAAGTCCCCATTGAAAAGTAAATTTTAAACATTGTTCCCTCTGGATCAGATCTACACATTTTATGACAGTGCTTTTTCCAGGATCTTCCGCCACCACCCCTGCAGTTAATACTAGACTAGCATTATATCGCTGCCAGCAAAGGATTAGGTTGGTAAATCAACATGTTTTATTCGAAAACAGAGGCCATCCAGGGACAGAAAGACTGATAATAGAACCTATTTTTTATTAGGTCACTTTTAGGTTTAGCCTTCAGTAAGAACCTTATTTAAATAGAAGGATATTTGGTTGCTCCCTATGGGAGTCGTAAGCCACCTGTAAACGGACAGAGTTTTACAAATGAGAATACGTGGGAACTTCGGAACAACTGAAGCAGTTTTCTACAAAAAGTGCAGAATATTCCTTTTATACTTTCTTTGAAGTTAAAAACTGCAAATTAAACATTAAAAATTAATAAAACTCACACTGTAAGAAAAATGATAGTAAGTGAAACATAAAATCTCATTCTAGTTTAAATAATTTGATTGCTAGTTTAATAAAATGTTCTTCCTCCCTCAGCAGCAGTGTTTCAACCAACATGAATTAGACAGCTTGGTAAGCTACACAGTAACTTGTATTTCTTCCTGCTTGTAGACATTTTTTTTTGCTTTACTATGTATATGCCAGGGGCAGGAGGATGTGAAAGGGAAGGAGGTATGGGCAAAGGCTAAAGGCAAAGACATTAGCTAGCCCGCCAAATGATCAGCAGCAAGGCTAACACATGAGACCACGGGCAGGTCAACATACGCCTGAAAGCCTCAAAGAACACATTCAAGTCTATCCCAAATTTGCTTTGTCCTGTAAGAATGACATTCTTTCTGCAGTGTTGACCTCATTTCAGACATGAAGAAGATGGCAAGCTCCAGGAAGAATTAAACTCATCCTTTCCTTGCCCACCCCTCTCTTCACCTGCTTCGTGCTGCATTACTGAATTACTTTTTGTGTTGTCACAGCAGCTAGCATGTGGCCACATCTTTTCTAGTCCTATCTTCAACATTCTGCCAGCAGTGTTCTACATTAAATGTTAAAGCATTCCTACGTGATTTAGAGGAGGGTTTACATGCTATGGATCTTCTCTAATGTTAGAAAGGCTATAGGTGGCTGTTACTATGGTTTCACATTCTCCTTTCACTGCCAGAGTCAGTATAATGGTACTGCATTGCACTGATTTTTACCCATCTGTCTCCTCCTATAACACACTCAAAAATTACTACTTACCTGAAGCTATAGTAATTCTGACTACATATCACCAAAAAGGCAAGACTTATTTTCTTGGATGACACTTTTCATATATAAGGTTATATCTTTTATGTGCAGAAGACTCAAAGGGAAAGCCTAGTGCCAAAACAGACTCAGAAACAGATCCCAGCTGCCCGTCCCTCTTACCTACAAATAAAGAAACAAAATAAAGTGTCTTCCAAACACTGAGGCAATCAGTTTCTGGATCTGAAACTGAAATGTGATACTGAAGTCCATTTCACGACCATCATCACGACCACAATCTCATTGCAATTACTGAGATGTGGTGGGATGGCTCACAT
>VZSZ01007415.1:0-112536 GCA_013398815.1 Ibidorhyncha struthersii
AAGGACAGAAGGGAGGGTCTGCACGTTCTCCGGGCGTACTTCGCTCTTTGCTTCTGGATGCTGTTGGTTTGTATCGTTGTTTCCCCTTAATCAGGGTGAAATCGGCGCTGGTTGCGATAGGCTTACGGTTTTAAATCGCCTGTCTCTTCTAGCGGGAATGGATTTGGGTATTTCTACGTCGCCCTCATCTTGAGCCGGGCGCTGCTGGGGGGCACTGCCGCGCGGCGCCCCCGTGGGTTCGGTGTGACCGACCGCTCGTAGGGAAATACCAGCAGCACCACCCACCCGTGCTTTTTCCTGTGGAAAACAAGCAAGCGACGTAGCAGTTGGAAACTAAATCAGAGCGGGATTTATTTATTTATTTATTCTTACTGCATGCGGTGTGGTGTGTGTAGTGTACTTTTTACAGCAGTGGGAGATGAGGAAAAAAGTGGACTTGGGCAAGAGCACATCGAAGACCACCGTCCTGCTGTTGTATTCCCAATGCGGTAATGAATAGTTGGCAAGGGTATTTTATTACAGGATATACTGTGTCCTTTCCCTCTCGAAGGAGGGAGGAACAAGTTAGAGGAGGTAGTCTCTGGAGGTTCCTGGGATAAAAATACCAAGGAACTTGCAAGCCATGCCACCATAAAGCAGTTTTATAGTATCTGAGAAATGCTTTTTCAGGGAGGGAGTTGAGGCTCTGCTGCAAGATTGTGCTCTTGCATGTAATAGTCTCCCCCCTCTGGCAATGATGTAGCTTTTGGAAAAGATGATTATTACTAATTTAAGCTTAAACACATGCCTTTGCTGAAAGACAGCCCTGTTAAATTGCATATGTTCTAGCTGTGCCTAAAGAAAGGCAACTGTGGGAAGGACAGAGGGTGGGTCTTCATGTACATAGGGTTTATTTCAGAGGAGGAAAAGTAGTTCACCTTCATTCCTTGTTCTGGTGGTGAACCTGTTACTGTTTCAATTTACTGAGAGCTAGTGTGCTCACATAAATTTTGTTGAGAGGACAGATTTGTTCCTAGTCAAGCTGAATGACAACTGCAATACTTCTTACAGCGCAAGAGTTTGGCGGGGCTAGGTGACTGTCTCCTTAGCCAGAGATTACTGGGATGCTTCTTTAGAGAAGATTAGCTATATGTTAGAGAAGCAGTCTAAAAGTTGAATTGCTTCTGCAGATTTTTTTTTTTTTGTGTTGCATAGAGTATGTCCTGGCTACAGGATTAAGTCTCTAAATTGATGACTTATTTTTTTCATAGATCATCAGCTATTAAACTAAGTTGCCGTTGAAATAACGGAAACGAGATTTGGTGCCTTCTTGCATGCACATTCTCTAGAGCTGCTTTGGCTGAGTGTTTTAAAAAGTGTTAAAGACCTATTTTTCTTCCTCTTTAAAAATACATTCAACAGTCTAATTTCTCACGCATAAGACTTTGGAGCTCTTAGTTGATAGCAAGCACTTATTAGACAGTATTTGGCTTTATTTGTGGTAAACCAATTTTTTCAATGTTAAGAAGGCACCACATTTCAAAACCTTAAGGCTTGAAGACTTAGTTTTCATAGGGTTGGCAAACTTCTTGCACTAGCAGGTCTTTTTCCCTTCCCTCTGTTCAGTAGGGTTCTGCTGTTTTGTGATAGAAAAGGTGAAGTTGCAGACTTGACATAACCTTGCCAAGCTATTTTTACACATAAATGTGAAGATAATAGTAACAACGAAGTTAAGAGCACCCATGTACCGTGTCATGCGGTGCATTACTATTTTAGTCTTGATGAGTGTAATTCAGATGTCAGTCTTCCCAGATTCAAGATGTGAACTTGACTGATAATGCTTCAGAACATCTGCGAAAATGGGAATGTTCTTTTTCAAACACAAAGTTTTGAAGCATAATCTATGGATAGAAGGGCAAACTTAAACTACTAATGTGACTTTTGGACTGTGAGGTAAGAAGCAGGGGAAGATGTTTTTTGGTCAATATCTTAGTTTTTAGATTACTTTTTTGCCCCTGAAATTTCCCACAACTGTTTTCCTTATCTCTGTACCTGTCAGAAGTGTGAAGGAAAAATAATGTAATGATTGCAGCTTTTAAGAGTGCTTGTAAATACATTTTGATATATTTTGAGCATGATTTGATGTTGATGGAACCCAAAACTGTGGACTGCGTTTGGTACCATACTTCCTACTAATTGGTTGATTCTGCTAATGCTAGCAAAAGGAAGAACTGAGAATGGCACCACACAAAAAATGTGCCCAGTAGAAAAACTTCAGTATAAAATCAGATGAGTTTTTATGCAATCATTTTGACTGAGAGCTGGAAATGATGATTTATTTGACCTATAATTACCCAGGTAAATATTACCAAAAAACCCCCAACACTCAAACCAAAAGACTGAAGGGGTAAGGAAGAGAGGAAATGTATGTGGAATCTGAAATAACAGCATCTTCTGGATTTTTCAATAAAAAGAAACCTGCTTTAATAATAAATCTGCTCTAATAAATACTGCTTTTTTAGGAAAGCAAGACTGTCAGCTTCAGCTTACATGTACAAGTAATTCTTCCACTTCAGTTGAGCAGTGTGTCATGCAATGAAGTATTTACTAAACTTATAGGATTGAATTTAGTGTGGCTTTGAACTAGGGGTGATGTATGGCATCCATAAGAAACGTTATCATAACCTTTAATCTATGGAATAACTTAGTATACACTGTGACAAATATTTTTCAACTATCCTGTATATGAGGACCTGTGTGCTACTAAGTAATGAATTCCTTGTAATTTCAGTGCCTCATTAGTTTGCACAGTGTTAAGTTTTTTGTGAAGTTTGTTGGAATGTGAGCACGAGTTAAAAACTAAGTGAAATTGTAAAGGGAGGATTAGAAAGGACAAATGGAAAAAATGCATTTTTCAGGGACTTCGTTGAGGAAATAATTATTTTTTTCTCCAATTTGAATTGTTGATTATGTTAAGCTTCTCAGTAAGGTTAGGAAACAGAAGTGTTTGCGAGGCATATGTTTTTTAATTTCCATTGTTGTGTTGTGTTTTTTTTTTTTTTTTCTTAAAGCAGCCTGGAGTACAGAACTCCAGACTGTAGTGGAGCTGGAAGAGTTGGATTATAAAGTTGTATATAAAGACAAGTATATAGTGTACCATATACAAAAATGGAGTAGCAAATTAAAAAAAGGAAATTCCCAAGTAACTGTTGATGAGAACAGTCTATTTGACTAGAAACATTTTTTATGATTTTCGGGTTAAGTCATGACAAAAATATGAGGTCAAGCAAACCAGGTTACTACCTTGGAAATGGGAAAGTGTGGTAGAGTGTTGAAAAAGACAGCAGAATGATTTTTTTAAAACTTGCATGGACGGGGTGAAAGCAGGTTACAGTAATCATACATTTTAGGATGAATGAAAAGTGGGGATGCCAACTAACATTTTGGCTTCTGGTGTGCAAGAACTCCTATATATATGGAAGTGAAGTGTAATGTTATTTAAGTTGTTAAGATCTGAACGCTTTGAGCATGATAAAATAATTGTGATGGCTGTTTAGCCACTTGTGCTACATAAAGGTTGAACAGTTTCTTGGTTTAAACAATGTGTCTCTCTTGCCTCCTTAAGTAACTTATGTCATGGAAGATGTAGATTGTTTGATTCTGAACAAAAGAAGGCTCTAGCAGGATTCATTTCTGTTAAGATTAGAGTCAAGTATCCTGTTTAGAAATATGGTCAAATCTAGGTTATCTTTCCCACTAGTAGTATTGCTCCCAGGATGCTATTGGGAAACAAAGGACTGTTCTGTAGCAGGAGAAGCAAAAATATGTTGCCTTTACAGAGCATCTGTACCAGCTGGTTACCCTTCAGGTGCTGGTGGTAGAGCTTTTGAGTTATTGAAAATCACAGGTGTAAATGCATCTGCTGGGAAAAGGAATTGGGGGTGTTTCTTCAGTAAGCAGTGTGTGGGGCTGATGAGTAGCATTTGTGTAACTCAAAGAAAAATTTAGAAGCTCTAGGATCAAAAGTCTAAACTTCAATTTTTTAGAAACAAAATCCGTAGTGAATGGAAGTAGCGTAAGAGAAATACAAAACCTGGTACACAAACTGGTAGAAGGTAATCTTGCAAAGTGCCACCTACCTGCGGTGCTGTTAGTAAATGTTGCCCTTCTTAGTGTTGATTCAGTTATCTGTTGAAGAGCAATAAACTTGAAGACTATTACTTTCTATCCCGTGTTACACCAGATTGTTGCTGTGGAGGTAGCTTGACCTGCTGTCCTGTGGTTGAATGCAGCTTTGTCCAAACAGAGTTCTTTATCAGAACATATGGCTACAGACAGGTTAGATAAGTCTGCAAAGAAGTGAGAGCACAGAGATTGCTTGTGTTGCTTACTTGCTGTGGAGTCCTGGTACATTGCTCCTTAAAGGTGAGCTCTGTGATGACGGATTACTTTGCTCTAGCACTGTTTGTGTTTCTACTTGGACTTCTTATTTCCAACTTTGAATGTGTTGTATTGACTCAGGTTTATTTGAACTTTTTTTTTATCCTGATGACTGCTATACTGACTAGTATATAAATACTAATGCAGAGGTTCCTGTGAGGAATTTTCTTAGTGGCCTGATAATTGGATACTAAGTGAATGGCCATATTTTCTTAGTTGTGTGAAGAGTAGCTATAGGTGCCATTATTCAACTATTATTATTTTGTTATGCCATGTGTTGTTGATTTTTGTTGTTTGAAGAGGAGTAGTTGTATATGTTCTTTAAAGGTACATTCTAACCCAAACCATTCTGTAGTTCTCTGTGGGGGTTTGGATTTTTTTTTGGTAGAGTTAGCCTATCTAAAACAAGATTTTTGAAAAGTACGTATTTGAAGGTTGGTGGCATTCAATGCCTTGGAGATCAGCTATCTGAAATGCAGTAATGTGTTTTTATTGAGAGGCTGGAGAAGATGATGAATTACTGGATTAGGCATGAGATGGGTTGATCAAGCTTTCTTGTTAGAGGTAAAGGGGTCATTAAGAAGACTATTCTCTATTCCTGGTTAGAAAGCATATAAATTGCCTTGAAAGGAGTATCTATCATATAAGTATGGGAAGAGATCCCAAGAATAGCTAAGAAAGGAAAGATGGGAGCAGCTGAATGTGTGTAAAACACAAGGAAATAGATGAGAAGCAATGAAACAGTGAAACACGCAGTAAAGACAGTGTCAGGGAAAATGATTATTGTGTTTCTGTCTATAAAGTGAGGAGAGATGAAAAAGCTGTTAGGTGAGAGCTTGTCTTACTCCCCTGGATCTTAACAGCCAGTGCATGTGTAAAATAGTGGGTTAATATGAGGTGTAGGTATGTCTAAGACTCTTGAGGGGGCTCGTGGCCAATATTTACGTTGGTTCTGTAAAAGCTAGGCTAGTGGTTGCTTACTACACAACTTAGTACACGAGCTCCTGGTGAAGAGCTTCAAGGCACAGCACAATGACTTCCAAGTCATAGTGAAAACAGCAAAACAAGCTTTTTAAATCATCCAATAGATGAATGCTTCAGGAGTTATTTGGGACTTGGGACTGTTTCAAAGGTGAACTAAAAAATTGGTCTTTCTGTCTGTGAGTTACCAATAGAATAAAACTAGCAGCAAGAATAAAAGAACTTTTGAATTCTTGATGCTTCAGTCTGTCCTCTGTCCTTCTACCTGTGTTTTCCCCGAGTGTGTGGAACTGAGCGGGTAAAGTTTTAACATCAGCATGTTATCAAAAAGGTCACTATTAGTTCAGGTAGTGAAAAGTAACAAGCTTCCAGACTATCCTCTTTAATCACTACTGCATTCTTCTGTTCAATATTTTTGCTTCTTTTCTGTTGTTTTTCGAGTAGTGTATGGAAGTAAAAGCAATTTTAATTTTGCAATACCTTAAAATAGCACGTTTTCACATTCTCAACACAAAGGCTAGTCAAGTGTAGCTTGTCTTGACTGGTGTACTAGGATTACCTGCAGCAGTAGATGGCTCTTGCTGATTTCCCTCCTCCTCTTCCCACCTCATATCAGATTTTCATTATCTGGGATTTAAGATATGTTTGTATGTCTACAGAGGATCATTGTTTTCTCCTTTTCTATTCGTCAAGGCTGGTATAACACGATAGGTTTTAAATTTGTCCTTAGTATCTTCCTGGGATTAGTTTGAACAGAATGTTTTCCTTAAGTGACTGTTGTTTTAAATGCTTAGAGGGTGCTAGTGCTGTTTCTGTAATGCAGTGGTGTGTGCAGAATTTGAAGCCATTGAAATGGCAATCTGCCGAAAAAGCATACTTGCTAAAAGGTGAGTGAGTAAAGGCTAGTCAAACAGGTCTCCGTAGTTGATGTGTGCGCAGATGAGTGGAAGAAACAGAGCTGTCTTGATGAATTTATTAGTTACTTATGGATCTGTTATTTTCAATAGCCCTTGAGTTAGATTACAAATTAGTTTTTGACTTAAATTTTTGTTAATCCTTTTTTGTTATGGGCATTCTTTGTTCACTTCTGTTGCTGCTTTTTTACTTGCAATACTACCCATGTTGTGTATGGTTAAGCTGAAAACTAATTATTGCTGGCACAAACATGCTTAAGAACAGCCTATTGGATGAAGGGATGCTGGAGGTAGAGAGTGAAAAAGTTGATTATGTTCAAATTGGGTAACTAGCTTTACTTAATTTCTTTTCAGTGTACCTGATCTGGTAGAACAGTAGTAAGTTTAGTCACATGAAGGTTAAATAACATCAAATGCAAGGAACTTCTTCGTAATAATTGAGTAACTGAGGGGGCAAAACTTTTGACTTGTGTTAACTTGGGGTAATTTTATTCCCCCAAATCCTTGTTTAATTTCTCCTATATCACCTGTTGGCCCTTGCCACAATAAAAATACTTAGTCAGCTCTGCTAAAGATTATTACAAGAGGTCGGAGAAGCAAAGATCAAGAGCTGTTAAGTTTAATTCTTTATTTTTAACATATTTGTAAAGATTGGTAGTATTTGCATTATAAAAACCCACTGCTTGGCCCTTCACCAGTGATGCTACTTCTGTGTGTTAACCACTTCAATGCACTTTTGACTTCAAAAGATAAACTTTCTTGAAACAGATGTAATGTTGTTATGACTTCATTAAGGTACTTTAACATTTAAAGAGGCACTATAGATCTAAAGAAATCAAGCATGAGAATTTGATGACTGTGACCATACCATTAATCACTGCTTAGGAGATTTTAAGTGCATCCTGTTGAAAGTTTCCATGTGTTGTTGGTAGCTGAGGTAGCATAAAATAGTCTACCTCCAGTAACTAGTAAGTGCAATATACCTATTTATCCAGGATATCCTGTATAGGAAGAAGTATACTAAGTTCTTCATAGCAGTGTTTCAGCAGTTTGTGGTACAGAGGCTTGAACTACCTCTGATACATAACTTAGATGGCAGGGAGTTGGGACTAGATGATGTTTAAGGTCCCTTCCAACCCAATCCATTCTATGATTATACATATAAGACAACTGTTAAGTTCAATGGCTATAAAATAGTAAGGCTTTTGACTATAACCAGATTAAATATCACAGCTGATGCATTGGTGTTTTCACACGAACATTTAGTAACGTGTTACCTTCTGACAAATCAGAATGTAATCTGTTGTTGATAAATAGTTTTGTGTAAGCTTCATGTAAGATCTTTTAAAGATTCTGCTGAGAGTGTTCTGCCTTACAGAAAGGGGTGAGGACTATGGGACTCTATGGAACTGTTAGTGAAAGTTCCCTTGGTGATGTATTTTGAGAGCTGCTCTACAACTGTGTTTTCCAAGACTCAAGAGGCGTGGCTTATTTGTGATAAATTGATGTGGCTGCAAATAAGGTGAAAACTGAAGTAAGTGAGGAAAAGGAGTTGTGGTGTCTCCACAATTTGAGACTGCTCTGAAAAGAGGTCCTGAATCGATTGCTGTAAGTACATAGGACAACACTGTGGGCAAAGGAAGAACAGTGAGTGTTATTAACCTCGAGAGGCTTTTAACAAGGTTTCCTAAAATGTCCTTGTAGCCAAATTGGTGAGATACAGTTTAGGTAAGTGGATTACTAAGTGGGTGAAAAATTGTGTGTACTGTTGTACTCCAAGGTTGTGATCAGCTATATGAAGTCCCCCGGAGTCTTGTTACTGGTGGTATGTCTTTAGGGATCAGTGCAAGTGCAGTTTGTCTGCATTTCAAACCCTCTTCCAGGTAAGTAATGCACTTTCAGCAAGTTTGTGGATGCTACCAGATTGTGAGGACATGTGGGAGACAAGGGCTAATTGAGTGGGGCATCTGTGGACTGGAGAAATAGCTGGCAGAAACCTCATGAAATTCAACAAAAGCAAATACTAAGCCTTTCTGGGGTGGAATGACCTCATGCAGCACCATAGACGTGGTGCGAACTGGTGAAAAGCAGGTTTACAGGAAAGAACCTAGGGATCTTTGAGGGTCATTATGTGCCTTTGTGGTGTAAAAGGTGAAGAGCATATTAAGCATGGTCGGCCAGTTGAAGGAAGCAATTAGTCTCTGCTATTAGGACCTTGTGAGACTGCATCTGGAGTACTGTGCCCAGTTTGTGCTCCCAAGTACTAGGCAGATGCTGAGTTGTCTGTGGAAGGCCACTAAGATAAGAAGTCAGAAGCACGTGATGTATGAAGAGGGGATGAGGAGTTTGTTCAGCTTTCAGAAAAGAAAAGTCTAAAGTGGGAGAGCCTAATTGCTGGCTATGGCTGTTTAATAGGAGGTGAGAGAAAAGTAGACAGGCCCTTCTTAGATATGCACAGGGAAAGGATTAAGAGTCAACAGACACAAGCTACAAAAGAAATGCTAATAAAGTGCTAGCAATATGTTTTCCCACAGGGAGAATGAAGTACTGAAACAGGTTGTGGAATCTCTGTCTTTGAAAACATTCAGAATCTGCCTATGGTATGACCCTGAGCAACCTGATCCGACTTCAAAGTTGGCCCTGCTTTCAGTTGGGGATCGGATTGGATAACCTCCAGAAGTCCCTTTCAGTCTAAATGACCCTCATCATGTGCATGGGTAGGCAGGAGCTAGTATACTATAGCTGCTGTCCCTGGAAGAAAAGTAGAAGTGGTTGGAAGTCTTTTTCTATTAAGATGAAAATGCCCAAGTGAAGTCTGGAACAAGATTTAGGATAAAGGAATTTGACTGCTAAAAGTTTACTTTAAAACTGGATCCCATTGTTAATGCCTAATGTAAGTAATAATTTTTAGAAAATCTCTTAAAGACTTGCCTGCATGTTTCCTGTTACTTCAATAAGTAGCCGGTAAAACCAGTTCCTTACAGCACAGAGCTGAGTGGCAGTGTGACAAATACTGAAAATGTAGTTTGGCAGTAAACAGAGCAGCTATTATACAGCGTTAATATGCTTGGCTATCAGTTACCTAGGCTTACTGTCCTGATTCAGTTCCTGGACAAAAAGGGTTAACTTGCTGGAATAGCTTGTAGTGGAGGGTGGCCTTAAGAGCTTAAAAAAAAGGTCAGCAGCATCAGCAATGCAGGGGGCAGCAGGCATCTGCATAACTTTTTAATGTAACTGGTACTCATCAGATCTTGCCATGGACAGCTGAGATCTAGGCATTGTGTTTTATGATTTGCTGCTCCTGACAAAATATGTTCCTTTATGGCTGCAGTTGTTAAATGTTGGCAGATAACATTCAAACTTTACAAGTAATTGAAAATGTGAGGTTAATGTTTAGCTGTTTTTCTGAACTTAAGAGACTTTGGCACTTTATGTAGTGCAAAGTACAAACTCCATTCTCCTCCTGCAGACCTCAGTTCTTCCTGGAGTAGGTGGTATGTGGGAAGACAAGATATAAAAAGTAGAGGAGTGGCCTGCTTAAGGGGATAGGGGCTTTCCTAGGGACTGAAGGTCTTGTTCCTTCATCTAGGACATCACACATGCCAGTGCTCCTGAACTAATGGTTTTCTACTTTCAGTGTAGGAGGTACAGTTGTGGGGACAGGGAATGCTGAATGCTTACAATTGTTGCTGTATGCTTAGCAAAATTTCAGGTCCTTCCTTAAAATTAATTTCACAAAACCCAAAACCCGACCCCTGCAAAATGCTGATACCTGGGTGCTTATTTAAAGAAATTCAGAATTTCTACTTGCACAGAATTTTTTGCTAGCTTATCCTTGAGCTTCCTGTAAGGACTGTGTACAATCACAACACCAAGTGCATCGGGCAGTTTCTCTGAGTGTGCTATGTTCCCTTCTCCATTTAAAGTTGAAGCAATGTCCATTTCTGCTTCACTTAAATTTTTGCTTTAATCTTCCTATGTAAAAGTAATATCCCATTAAAGACAATTAATAACCATGTTAATATGTTAATTGTTAATATATAACAGTATTTTTCCATTGGTCTTGTGCCCCCCAAAATAGCTGAAATACCCTGTGTGTTTTGTTTTTTTTTTTCATTTTTAGGATGGTTGTGCNTGGCCATCGTTTTGTCTTGTCAATACCAGCCAGGATTTCTGATAGTATCTGTTAAAAGTTGTTGGGGGGGTGGGGGTGTGTGTGGGGGGTGTTGTTGATTTGTTAAACTGTCTTGTGTTTATACTGAATGAACTTACTTGCCTAAGACAAAGGAAAGCAATCTGTGTACTTTTCACTTTGACTTTATTGGTCATTACTGACTTAACAGTTCAGAAATCTGTCTCCCTACTACCCCTACTTTTGAGTAGGTAAAATATGGCTTNNNAAATATGGCTTCATTCTAGGAAACTTTAATGTTTATCTTTTTTTACGAGACCTTCAGAAATTGATGGTTAATTCTTTCTCGGAGTCCATAGATTAAGGCAAACTTAAGCTTTTGTTAATAATCAACACAACAGCCTGGGTTGTGGTCCAGTGGGCTGGAAGGCAGCTTGGGAGGCACAGATGTGGGGTCCTGGTGAACAACAAATTGAGTATGTATCAAGCAGTTGGCCTTTGCAGCAAAGGAAGATGACCTCATCCTTAGGCATTTTAGGCAGGAGTGTCTACCTGCTTGAGGGTAGGGTGGCCCTACAGAGGGATCTGGACAGGCTGGACCGATGGGCTGAGGCCAATGCTATGAGGTTCAACAAGGCCAAGGGACGGGTCCTCCACTTGGGTCACAACAACTCCATGCAGCGCTACAGGCTTGGGGTGGAGTGCCTCAAAAGCTGCCTGGTGGAGAAGGACCTGGGGGTGTTGGTCAAGAGCCAGCTGAATAATAAGCTGGCAGTGTATCCAGGTGGCCCTGAAGGCCAAGAGAATCCTGGCCTGTATCAGGAATAGTGTGGCAAGCAGGACTAGGGAAGTGATTGTCCCACTGTACTTGGCAGTGGTGAAGCCATACCTCGAACACTGTGTTCAGCTTTGGGCCCCTCACTACAGGAAAGACATTGAGATTCTGGAGTGTGTCCAGAGAAGCTGGCTGAAGGATCTAGAGAACAAGTCTTATGAGGAGTGGCTGAGGGAACTGGGGCTTTTTAGCCTGGAGAGAAGAAGGCTGAGGGGGAAACCTTACTGCTCTCTACAACTACCTGAAGGGAGGTTGTGGTGGGGGTCAATCTCTTCTCCCAAGTAACGTGCAATAAGACAAGAGGAAATGGCCTCAAGTTATGCCAGGGGAGGTTTTAGGATATTAGGAAAAATTTCTTTACAGAAAATGTTATCAAACATTGGAAGAGGCTGCCCAGGGAAGCCGTGGAGTCGGTATCCCTGGAGGCATTTAAAAATAATGTAGATATGGTGCTTAGGGAGATAGCTTAGTAGTGGTTTTGGCAGTGTTAGGCTGATGGTTGGACTTGATGATCTTAAAGGTTCCTTTCCAACTTAGACAATTCTATGATTCTGTTCTGTCCTGGGCTCTGTTAAGCATGACAGCAGGTTAAGGGAAGGCATCCTTCACCTCTATTTTGCACTGGAACACTGCGTCCAGTTTAGGGCTCCCTAGTACCAGAGGGACGCTGAGGTACTGGAGCGAGCCCAGTTGTGGGCCACCATGTTGGTTAGGGGCCAGAGCACAGGGTGTGTGAGGAGACGTTGCAAGAGCTCGGCTTGACCAGCCTGGGGAAGGAGCCTTTATTGCTGCATGATGGGGGCATGTCAAGAAGGTGGGGCAAGGCTTTCCTCAGAGGTGCAGCACAAGAGGGAATAGGAACAAGAGAGAGTGTGGGATATTTAGAGTCAATGGAAGGGAAAAAAAACTTCTCTGTGAGAAGATCAGCCACTAGAGCAGGTACCCAAGGTGGTTGAGGAATCAATCTCATTCTATGGCGATATTCAAGACTTGAATGAATGAGTCTTCAAGCAGTCTGATACAGTTGGACCTACTTTGAGCAGGACTAGGTGGCCTCTAGAGGTCCCTTGCCTCTTACCTATGTGAAATCATTACTCTCTAAATCAATATTAGAACTTGTTTGCCTTTGCCAATGAGAAATGTGTTATGAAGAAATTTATACCTAGGAGTTCACTTGTGTTTGTGGTAATTAGTAGGTACCTTGGTTGGAAATTATGAATATAGCTTATAGCTGTGTTGGAGGTGGCCACTGGAACACTTTGGAGACATCACAGGCTTTCTGTGAATGTATTTTCTCTATGAGCTGGTACTGATAAATAGTGATTCCTGGGACCTGAGCATTCTGAATGCTTGGGTCTGACAGGTGAAGTCTGAATGATCATGTGAGGAATGTCTTGCTGCTAATAACTTATACTCTGGGATAGATGTGAGCTTTCTAGGTAACCTAGCAAGATAACGTGTTGCAGTTACCCTTGTGATTGTGTATGTATCTATCTCTGTGTAGCGGAATACTGGCTTTCTTAATGAAAGATAGCAAATAGCAATGACAGAAGTCCTGTACTGATCAATTTGTATTGCATTTTTGGAGTCTGATTGCAGTTGCTGTGTACTTCTGTTCATCTGTGTCATGGAAAATTTATTATATGGCTGTGCTAAAACAACCACCATATAACTTGAAAGGGAAGTTGTTTGTTGTACTTGGTGCGTGTCTCCTAGAACATGAACCCTTGTTCTTGCAAGTTATGGCTAGGTGGGAGAGACCATTCTGCTATGTTGCTGATAACTCCCAGGTTTTGAAATGAAGCAGAGTGATGGGCACTAACTCTTCAGACTTCTGTGATATTTAGTGCTCAACCACCCCCACACCCAATTTTTCTCTTACTCTTTAAAAAAAAAATAGAATGCTGGTAGGTATTTTGAAAGCATTAAATAGTGTTAAATTGCTTTTCCAAAAAACGAGGTTTGGAGCCTGGAAGGAAGTGTGGGAGGATGTTTACCTGCCCAAACCTTCAGTTAGCAGTCACTGTGGTCTTGCTTAGGACCCTTTTCTGGAGAGAACTAATAATGTGGAAGCTATAGTTCTGGGTGGTGCTGGAGGATAGTAGAATCTTGTCTGCTGCGTTTCCTGGAGTAGGAGTTGCCCTAATTAAGCATAACTACTTGTTATAGTAAGATAGTAAGTTGAAATAAAGATGAGTTACACAGAATTATGGAGGACCTTATGAAACAGGGATTGAATAATGAAACAAGCTGAAATGCGGGTAAGTGTTCAGTGATACCCATGAGGCCTCCTTTGCAGAGGGAAGGAGTAAACTTCATATATATATTATTGCCTCTGAGCTGACTATTTGTATACTTGGAAACAAGGCCTTGGGTATGTGCTGGTCAGTTCCATGAACTGATTTTCTGTTATCTTTAAAAGGTGTGTGGTGGGCAAATCAAGTGTTGGAGTAAGAAAATAAAACGGAACATACTGTGCTAACATGTAATTAAGTTGCTTGCCTGTTCTTCCAATACTCTGTTCAGTTTTGTTCCCTTGATCTTAAAAGCAAACAGGAAAAAAAAACCCACCAAAAAAACTCTTTAGGGTTGAAGTAGGTTCAGAGGAAGGCAGCCAGGATCAGAGGTATGAAAGTGGGCTTCTATGTGAAGTCAGCTAAGACCTCTCAGTTGAGAAAAGAGGTGATTTCTTGGGAGAAGGGGAAGAGAGGGAGCAATATGGTGGAATCTGTGAAATCATAAGCGATGTCAACAATGTGTATACATACACTCTTCCAGTGCAAAAAGCAGGTGCTCATCAAATGAAACTAAAAGGAGGCAAGTTGCAAGCAAAGAAGTTGTTTTTAGGGTGGCAATATTGCTGGCAGTCCTTGCCAGAGGATACTGTGGATGCAGAAAGCTTGTGAAGTTAACAGGAAATGAATTAGTATTTAAAAATCAGCTGAGGGCTAAGCTGACAGGTCAGATCAGGCTTGGGACAGCTAAAGTATTAGGAGTAAATGTCTGTCCTGACAAATGGCCTCCGTGCCCCTGCATGTTATTGCCTCTATTTCTGCATGTGACTACTCTTGGTCGTTTTTTTCCTTGGTGAGAGCACAAATCCTTATTATGACAAGCTATGCTGTTAGGTTTCCAGGTGGTGGGAAGTATATGCAGAGTGCAAGGAAGGAATCTCAATCTAGAACTGCCATCTTGATCAAAGCATCTTCCCTTTTTGAAGCATTTTATCTAACAGTTATTGAAAGGTGAGGCTACAGGGGTGGTATCAGTGATTAATCCACCCCGCCCCAGTTTACAATAATTTATGTTAAATGATCAGATCACACATTTATTTTGTATACAAATATCAATCTTTTGATGCCTTCTTTTCTTATATACAGTCAATTGTATAGGCAATCCTGCTGAAGTCAGGTGTGTCTTTGACTTAAGTGCTGCTCTCACCTGAAGGGAAATCCTTCAGTAAGCCTTGCTTCCACCGCATTGTCCTTCACTGGCACAGCTGAGCATCTCGCATTCAGTTCTGAATGTGGTAGAATAATGATGCTTTTTAGCAGCTTGAATGTCTCATGCTTATCTCTGAAGTTTGAACTGGGAGCTGTGTTATTTTCTCAGTTTTATACTCGTAAGAGGAAAGACAACTATCTTTGCTGGAGGTCTTGCATGAAGGCAGCTACACATACAAGGTCTGAACTAAGTAGTGTATTGTTTTGAAGCATGTTCTGTGTCATGATATGATGTTGGCATCTGCTTTGAACCTAAAAGCATAGTAATGGCAGTTTTGGAACTTCCAGACTTAGCCCTGAAGAGCATGCTAGAATTGAAACAAAGTTTCAACTGATCTTCATTCAAAGAATGAACTAGTGTCCGGAAAGTGGCTGTCTCTTTGTATCATGAAAGGCAGGTGGTAGTAGGTGATGGGGCTGATTTAAAGGCAAATTAAGTTCTGTGTACTTGATTTATAGAAGGCAGAAAAGCACAAGCAAAAGCTGACTAAAACTAAGTGAATGAGGTGTTACTCTATCTCCTGAGTGGAATTTCTGTCATCACCTTGAATTCACAGCCCTGCAAATAAATGAAGAAATGGAGCTTTTAGCATAAACTTTCAGCAAGCAACACTAAACATGTGTCTAAACATCAGCTTCTAATGTAACTTATTAATGAACATACTCAGAATGAGTTACTTTGAGAAAAGCTGAAGGCTGTCTGTTACTTCTCCAAATCTTATTTGTGGTTGAGACTGAGAAAACTAGTCTCTAAGGAGTGATTTGAGTATGTCAGTGACTCAGTTGAGAACAAACTGGTGCTAATAGAGATTTCATGTGGATTAATATACACAGCTTTGAAGAGTTAAGAGCTCCCTGTTGGGAGCTGGCTGGCCCTCTGATGAGGAAGAAAACCTTTAGTGGAAAGAGTAACTGGAAAGGATACAAATAGAAGAAGCAAATGGTGAAAAACATTTGGTGAGAAAACAGCTAATTGAGTTGAATATAACACTTAAGTTAAACCCCAAATGCAGTAGACCTGAGTATGAAATAATTAGTTGACGGTGCTCTGTGTTAATATGTGCTAGCTAACAGCGCTGATGCTCTCGAACAGGGAACTTTTGGTTTCATAATTTTTTTTTTTGAAGTGCTACTAACTGAGCATGAAAAGTGAAATGAATTGGTCATCCTAGATGTCTTCTGAGTTAATTTCTTCTTTCTGTTTTTGGTAATTTGTTTATGTATAACTGTTAGTTCCTTGATTTGCAAAGCAAGTGAGGATAGTCTTGAAACACAGGTGGAAAAAATGTGAATCAACAGGTTGCTAGTAAGAAGACTGGGAATGAGAAGACTTCTAAAAGCCATGTAATCTGAAATCTGCTCAGAGTAGTGAGGTCTGGATGAACCAAATGGTCATGAGAGAGCAAGTGGTATAAGCATGGAATGGATTATTGCAAGTAAGTTCATGAAAGGAGAGTCTGTAATTGAGTCCATCAGCATGGGTGTCATCAGCAAACAAGAATCTGAAGGAAGACCACATTATTACTTCACTAAAAATATCTGTTAATAATCTTACTGGAATTAAGTTGGCAAAATCCTTGAACAACAGATCATGTCTCTACCCCAGTGCAGGATCAGCTTAGGTTAGTTTGTTTGTTTTTTTTTATAAGTAAACATCAAACCTCTCAAGTTTGTGGAAGTTTAACATTTTGGCTAGGGTGTTCATTTGAGGAATTCACTTTCTGTAGCATTAAAGGTTTTCTTGATTTCAGTGGGTTTTGTTGTTGCTTGTTTTTGTGGTGTGGTGGTGTTTTTTTTGTCACTTCAGTTTATCTGCTTCTTGACCTCCACAGGCATACTCAGCAGTGCAGGCATTCTCTTTTTTCAGTGTAAGTACTTCAGGACCTTTATTGGGTTGCCTTCTTTGAGAACAACAATCAGTTTTTCCGGTACTTCCTTGTAGGTTGTCTTTTCTAGGCCTTTGAGCACATTGTTTGCTTTCAGACTCTCTAGGTGGCTAATACCTGAAATATGATGTTCAAGCTGAACAACTCTAGGTGGAGCCTCGCAGATGTTGGCTAGAGCAGAGTGTTTACTTCTAGAGTGGCACTTTGAATTCTTCAAACATAATCACCATATACTTGCTGTAACTTTCAGAACAGTCTTTGGTCTATAACTGGTTACTTAACGTCCTGTATCTGTTACTTGTACTTGTTCCTGCTGACTACTATTCTATTAGAAGGGTCCTATTCTGTTAGGACCCATTACAACTTGAAGCTTTTTCAGGGTGACTGGGAAAGATTTGCTATGTATAACTTCACTTGTATTTCTGTATCCGATGAAGTTAGTTGGCAAGCCTACCAAGATACTAACAGAAGTGCAATGCTCCTTTTGACCTCCCACTATATCTGTTAGATATTTTGGTTGTGTGTTTAAACTGGATGCCACATAGGAGGACTTTAACCTTTTCCTCCAGGTGGGTTTGTCAGAACTATTGACTGTTCTTTTGTGTTTCAAAAGATTTTGAAGACTGCCTGGAGGTCTTTAACAAACTTTGCACTCAAAGGTTTGAGTTACATGAATAACTGCTTTTTTTGACCTCATTTGCTTTTTTTGTGTGTGTATTTATACTTATTGTATCTGGTACTTGGGGATTTAAATTTATTTAAATGGGAATGAAAAGCATTATGTGGTATTTAGGGAGAGGAAGTGGTGTATCTTTCTGTGGATAACTTTTGAACTACTTGTTTACTTTTACTGCTAGTTTTTTGAGGGAGTGGGACTAAGGATGAGATATTCTTCTCCAGTCCTGCTTTTGAGCCTGACACATTTCTTGGAAAAAAGAGTACCTTGTTGTCTAGCTTGTTTCCCTTTAAAGGTTGTGGGATTGGGAGGTTTGATTAAACAGGGGCTGGAATGTTCATTGCAGAACTCCCAGCTGCCTCATAGCTTGCCTCACTTATTAGTTCAATGTCTTGTAAACATCTGAATGCTTAGTATCAGGATAAACACAAATGTCTTAATTTGCTATGTCTTAACATGCATAGAAGATAATAATGTAAGAGCATGTAAAACAGTCACTGATGCTTCTATGGTTTAAGTTGAAATTCCAGATGAAGTTTTAAAGTTCATGGGACTTTGTAACCATTCTTGGTGAGAAGTTAAATTGAAAGCTTTAACCTTATAAAATGGGCTTTCTAAGAGCGTCCTTCACGACTCAATTTATATCATGAGCCTAACCTTTTTTAAACTTTCCTCTAGTGTCTTAGATTGATTTAGTTTCCTGCTGTGTGATACCAAAGGTCTGCGCAGCACGGTAGGAAGCGGAGTGTGTAGGGGTACAGTCTCTGCCCTATGTGGAGGTAGTGAAACTAGACCAGAAGCACCAGTTAGCATGTGAAGAAAGCAGCATTGTGAAGTAAGAATAGTGAGTCACAGCCATGCCTGACTTCAAAAAAGCTCTGCGCTTGAAGCTCCAACTCATGTCTCTGAGTTGGTGCTCAGGCTATGTTAATGTTAAAGTTTAACTACTTTTTTTCTTTGACTTTGTGTTACACTGGAATAAAATACCTCTTTCTGATGTTTCCTTGCTTTCTGTGATGAAAACACCTATTCTGCTGATAATAAGTGTTTATTGTGGTCCAGTAGAGGTTTGCATACTTTATCACCCTGACACATTTATATTCATATGAGAATATTTTGTCCCGTATTGCATTATCTGGCCTTTTAACAGGCAGTATGAATCTTCTCTCTGTGGGCTCTGGATGTTATCTTGTGACTGGTAGCTGTAGCCTTCCCCACAAGTATCAGTATTCCTTGATATCTCTCTAGTTGCTGAATCAACATGTATATCTATATAGAGGAAGATAATTGACTGTCTCTTTCATCAGCTATGAGGACTGAAGGAGTTGAGTAACATGAGTCTCTTGGTAGAATGGTGTGATATGTTGTCAGCTCTACCCTTAGAAGCAGCAGCTGGAGGTTCAAAGCACTTAAATTCTGCAGAACATCCTCTGATAGCACTTAACTGAGAATTTGTCTGTCTGGAGCTTGATGTTTTGAGTAAAACCCCTGACCACTTCATGAGTCAAACACAACCAGTTCTTGTGGCCCATGTGTTCAGCTTCTAGGTTGCTTCAAAAATTTTACTTTTGTGTAACCTTTTTTTTAAACAATTTTCAACTGGCAACAATGTTCCCCTTGCTATAGTCACCTGAAGGAGAGCTGCTTACATGGTAAAGACAAGACTGGGACCTAATTTTGGTCTGTTTGCAGGTATAAAAAGTTAACATTCAGGAGTTAATAGATACGTTTCCAAGTGATGAATGTGTGTAAGCCACAGTAGTGATATATAAATGCAATGAGAGAAATCTAGGAATATGTCATTATTTAAACAATTGTTGTCATAATGTTCCTAGTTTCCTCTTGGTGTCAGGTAAAGTTGACCTCTGGATTCAAAAGACTGAGTCCCTTGAACATAGATAAAATGAAAAAGCAGCCTGAGATAGCCGGCAAATGCACAGAAAGTTGAAGAGGATTGCAGTAGTCTCGGCTTCAGACTGTTCAATTGCTACACCTCATTGCACCAAGATCTCTTGCCTTCAGGCTTTTTGCATGCCTGTTATATTGTTGTGATAAACACTGAACAAGGTTTTAAGAATTAAGGTTTTTAAGAATTGTAGCCCCCAACATAAGAAGGACCTATTGGAGCAAGTCCAGAGGAGGGCTGGAGCACCTCTGCTATGAAGATGGGCTGAGAGAACTGGGATTGTTCCCTGGAGCCTTCTCTTTTCCAGGCTGAGACCTTATAGCGGCCTTCCAGTATCTACAGGGGTCCAACAGGAAAGATGGGGAGGGACTCTTTATTAGGGAGTGTACTGATAGGACAAGGGGTAAAGGGTTTAAACTGGAAGAGGGTAGATTTATATTATGTAGAAACTATTTACTCTAAACGGTGGTGAGGCACTGGAACAGGTTGCCCAGGGAAGTTGTGGATGCCCCATCCCTGGAAGCATTCCAGGCCAGGTTGTATGGGGTTTTGAGCAACGTGGTCTAGTGGAAGGTGTCCCTGCCCATGGCAGGGCGCTTGGAACTAGGTGATCTTTAAGGTCCCTTCCAATGCTAACCATTCTATGAATTGCTCTTCTATACCTCTGGTTTGCTTTTTAAAAGGCAAATACTGTACAAAAAAGGGAACTTGGGCTGAGTCTAGTAAACATAATTCTTATAGAAGCCAGCCTCATGCCCTGTTTCTGCTTCCAGCCCACTTCCCCCAAAAAACTTCATTGACAAACTTAACACTCTGTTTCAAGCGAGGACTGTGATAAAGCAGATCCTTAGGTAAGAACAACTCTAGGTTATAATACTATCTTTTTGATTCAAGTGCCGTTTTTTCCTAGGTACTTCCTTAACAACTCTAATTGGAAGCTAATGTTTAAGGGTTTTGTACTACTTGATATTGAGTTTTTTCTATGCCTTGGTTCTGATCTTTTTTTTGACACAGTAATTTGATCATGCTCTGGTACTCAAAAGGCAGACTGATGTCTTCCCAGTAATTTAAACACTTTTTTTTTTTAAGCCTCAAGTTGAGCTTTCAGGCTTGTTTTCTGCAGTGTCCTTAAGTGATTTGCTTTTCTAGCTAAACAAATTTTAAAATGCCACTAGAACGTGTGGCTGTGCTCTTGTTGCCTCTGTTGCATTGCCACTTGTGATTGACTGAACAGGGAATGAGCATTTCAAAAGGCTAGATCAGGAAGAAAATGAGTGTTTTTGTAGGTTAGGCACTCTTAGGTACCTGATGAGTGCTTATGCAGGAGAGGGAAGGCTGGAAGAATGAGTCTGAGCTTTCTGATGTCAGCTAAAATTAAACTGACCTAACAATAATGCTTAGCCTGACCTTAAGAGTGTTTCATGGGGTGTTCTGCTGACGTAGCAACTTGCTGTCACTGAAATGGGGTGTTCCTATTGTTCTGCTCCACTCCTGATTGGAACTCTTCTTGGTTCCATGTGTTAGTGTGTGCTAGGGCCAGATACACCCATGAGCGGAATAACTTGGTGAGGTAGGGAAAAACTTCAGGTTTCCCGCTCTTCTGCAGTTTGACTTAATTGTCTTGTGGAAACAGTTGACAGCTAGTGCTAACTCAGTGGCTAGGAAGTGGCAACGGGATCTCTCTGTGTTGCCAGTCGTGTGCTGTTAAGCAGGCCACAGTTTTATAGCAGGTAACAAAATGGATTGCTTTTGTAATTAGACTTGTGCATGGCTGTTCCACAGAATCACAGAATAGTCAGGGTTGGAAGGGACTTCTGGAGATCATCTAGTCCAACCCCTCCGCCAGAGCAGGGTCACCTACAACAGGTTGCACAGGACAGCATCCAGGTGGGTTTTGTATGCCTCCAAAGTGGGAGACTCCACAACTTCTCTGGGCAGCCTGTTCCAGTGCTCCACCACCCTCAAAGTAAAGAAGTTCCTCCTCATGTTAAGATGGAACTTCCTATGTTCAAGTTTGTGCCCATTACCCCTCGTCCTATCAATGGGCACCACTGAAAAAAGACTGCTCCCGTCCCCCTGGCATCCTCCCTTCAAGTATTTGAAAGCATTAACAAGATCCCCCCTCAATCTTCTTTTCTCCAGACTAAAGAGACCCAAATCCCTCAGCCTCTCCTCATATGAAAGATGTTCCAATCCCCTAATCATCTTTGTAGCCCTTTGCTGGACCCTCTCCAGCAGATCCCTGTCCTTCTTGAACTGGGGAGCCCAGAACTGGACGCAGTATTCCAGATGCGGCCTCACCAGGGCAGAGTAGAGGGGGAGGATGACCTCCCTCGACCTGCTGGCCACACTCCTTTTGATGCACCCCAGGATGCCATTGGCCCTCTTGGCCGCCAGGGCACATTGCTGGCTCATGGTCATCCTGTTGTCCACCAGGACTCCCAGGTCCCTTTCCACAGAGCTGCTCTCCAGGAGGTCGGCCCCCAACCTGTACTGATGCATGGGGTTATTCCTCCCCAGATGCAGTACCCTACATTTACCCTTGTTGAATTTCATTAAGTTCCTCTCTGCCCAACTCTCCAGCCTATCCAGGTCACGCTGTAAGGCAGCACAGCCTTCTGGCGTATCAGCCACTCCTCCCAGTTTAGTGTCATCAGCAAACTTGCTGACGGTACACTCTATCCCTTCGTCCAGATCATCGATGAATATATTGAACAGGACTGGACCCAGTACTGACCCTTGAGGGACACCACTTGTTACTGACCTCCAACTAGACTCTGCACCACTAACCACAACCCTCTGAGCTCTATCTGCTAGCCAGTTCTCAATCCACCCCACTGTCCATCCATCTATCCCACACTTCCTAAGCTTGCCAGTGAGGATGATGTGGGAGACAGTGTCGAAAGCCTTGCCAAAGTCAAGGTAGACAACATCCACTGCCCTCCCCTCATCCACCCATCTAGTGACCTCGTTCCGTATGGAAAGTATCTAAATCTGCTGTTTATTACGACGAATAACAAGGCTGGAAGTGTGGCGACTACTCTCGTTCTGTAGCATGGGCATTTTGTTGTATTAAAGAGGTCATTATATTTTCAAGACCCTATATTTCCTTTGGTGTCTTTTTTCAGTTGCTGAGAGAAGTTTGCCTAAGAATTACTAGTGAACAGCTTCTGTTATGTTTGACAGTGTTTGATATCTCCTAGTTCTGTGCCTTTTAATACTGGAAGTGAATTTCAGGGATTTTTTTTGTTTACTGTTCAAACTGCTTTTTGACATGTTAAGTGATAATGGCAAGTGTTGCTATTTTAAATGAGATTGTTGCAATGTTCTGAAACTGGCAAGCTAGGGAACACAATGTAAATCTGATTAAAAAAATGTTTCAAAAATTGATGAAATCTAGTGCTTATCTGAAATAAAACAATAGCTTGTATAGCTTGGACTGAGGGATGCTTGCAGTACTGGGCCTTGAAATCTGGTCTGTGTGGTGATGTGAAGGATAGGTGGGAAAATAAAAAGATACTGCAGCTCATTTTGGGGAGGGAGCGGGGAGTATCAGAACGCAAAAGACCAAAACCATGATCCTCTGGAAGGCATTTTACCAAAAATGTTAAACAAGAAGCTTATGCTTTCCCTCTTGTTCCCTCCTTGCGTTATCAAATAATTCATTCTTCAGCTTTGAAATTTCTTTTATCTTAAAACTTTAAGTTGGGGTAGTGCAGTCTCACAGTGTTAAGAAGTGTGGAGCTGTGAGTAGTAAAGGACTGCTTTTCAGTGCTTGAAGTTGGTAAAATTAGAGATAGAGAGGAACTGTTGCAGTTTGAGAAGCTGAGCTGTGGACTGTCAGTGTCTGCATGCAGCTAACAGTGTTACCTGTGAAATAGGTTAAGTCTTAGTAGCATGTTTGCAAATAGATTGGAAGACAGGTGTGTCAAGTAGATCAACTAAGAGGAGTATCCTCCTGCTTAACTTCTCTTAACTTTAGACACGTGATACTTTTGTGATAGACTTGGATATGAGGTATTACCAACATGGATTGGATCACTTTGATCGAAACATCAGTTAGTGTGTAGGGACTTAGGTGTAAGACTGAAACATCTAAAGGTACTGGAGATGGCAATAATACTAGGCTGCCTGTGAAACAGTACTGGACAAGGTCTTGCTGATCAAAACAAGGTAAATGCCCTGTCTGTTGCCTATGTAATCTGACTAGTAGTATGGACTGTTTCATTAAAGGAGGAAATCTGTCTCACTGGTACAGACAAGGACTCTTAAAACACTTGTACAGGTTGAATGATAGTTACCTTCAAAGCTTTGAAACGAATGGGATTTGGTGCCATATCACAATATGATACTCAAGTAATTATTGTAACCCACCAGTAAAAGTCATCTGACAGGGTCCTCAATTAAGTGGGTTATGCGAGAATGTTATTCCATGTCTCAAAGACATGCTGGAACATATAATCTGTCAGAGCACACACGACTGAGGAAATGAGGGGGAAGATGTAAGCAATTTTTTTTGTCTTCCAAGTAAGCAAAAAGAAAAGGCAAAATACATCCACAAAATCTTTGTCAAATCTAAAGAAAAAAAAAAAGTAAGAAAACTTCACGATGCTGGTTTTGCCTTGAAGTTACAAAACAAGATCTTCATTAGTAAGGAAATACAAATTGTTTCCTTAAGGGATGTTGAGAATGATAACAAAGGTCTTCAGTATTATGCCAGTGCAAGCAAACGTCAGATTTCAGTATTATATTTCAAGAAAAGAGCTAGGCCTTATTAAAACAGTAAATGTGTCCTATGCATCAGTACCTTGGATCAGTTAAGGATATCAATGTGGCCTTGAAATGTCTTATTCTTCAGAATCTCATGCATTGTAAGCCTCTAAAGCTTTGTTTTGGAGTAGACACGTAGCTGTTACTCATTATTCAGTCTTAGAGTGAAATATTGTCTCTCGAGTGGAAGTGTCTATGTCAAAGGAGATAGCTATTTTAGAGTCCTGAGTCTTGGAGAGAGACCTGAATATCAGCATAGTAAATAACTTGCTAGTTTGAACTATTAGCTTGAGTACTCAGCAACCAAAAGTTAGTTAGTTAATTAATGATAATTGACTGAAGATTAAAACAAGGGATGCTATTGCAAATTAGAGATGTTGTTCTCACTTGAGCCCTAAGCAGTTTTTAATTTTAAGCATTTTGGAGTATATATACTGTTATATAAACTTTATGCAAGTTCATGTTAAATGATTAGCATAGATGAGTTTGTCTTTGGAGTCTGAACATGTATCAGAAAAGATAAACATGTAAAATTTGGTGTAATGATCTATTAGCTCTACTTTCTTTATTGGAGAAGGTGAATGAACAATAAGATGTAACTGATTAATGGTCTATAGCTGCAGGTGTGTGGATATTTATATACCTGAGGCTTGCTTAGTTCAATCTGTAAATCTTGAAAGTAGCAGCAATAAAAAAGTTTGACTCATGAAAATATTCATGCAATTCATGTGAGAACACAATGTTCTCATAGCACAAATGAACTGTTAGAAGTATTCCTTGGTGGAAAAAATGCTTTGTTTTCACATTTTCAAAAAAGGGATAACTGTTGGCTAAGTATGACTTTTAAAGTGTGTTCTGGTCATTGTTATGTAGCTAAAGCCTCTAATTATTGGAAGTAGAGTTGTCAAAAAAAAAAAAAAAAGGAAACAGTTTGTGTGATCCACTAATGGGGATGACTTTCCAGTTCAGTTTGTTACCTTCCCAGAAGTCCAAGCTGGTTTTGTGCAAGTTTACTTGTAGGGATTTTCTGTACTAAGTTTGTTGGAGTTATACAGCTGATCATTATGTTAAGGTTCAGCACAGGGTAAGATTCAGTTGATTTAAATATTGCAAATTGCTGATTTCTGAACAAAAGTGTGTTTTTCTTTACTTAAATGACATAACAGGATATGTATATTCTTTACATTCTGAAAAACATTGCAGAAATGTAACTTGTGAGCCTTATTTAGATATAAGGTAGAAAGCAATAGTTAAATCTTCTTAAGGAGCATTTCACCTTATGCTTAAACATAGCAATGACAAGTACAGGCAAAATTTGGGCAGAATTCTGTGCATTTCAGTCTTCAAGTAGCTGCCCTCTTTTCAGTGTCTTTCTCAACAGTACATATTAGTTTGAGGCATGAGAAGACTAGACAAAATGTTCTTTCATTACTCATAGTTTAGTTATGGTAGATATTCTGTATGTAGAACATTCATTTTTTTGAGTTTTCTGGGTATTTTTTCCCCTCACCTCTTAGTGATTGGCATGTCTACAATCTTGGTATAAAGTTCTGGCTTAGTTTGATTTATTTGTGCAACTTAATGTTTTCATACTATTGGCGTTAGTTGGTAGTTTTATACTGAAGAAATCCATAGCTGAATCTTTTAATCATTTGTTTAGGTGACTTCATTGACTTAGTTATGGTTTGAAAACCAAAAAATCATTTGATGGGAAATGGAAAGCTTTCAACAATCGACTCGTACATAAAAGCCTGTAGAGAACTTTTTTTCTGAACACATGCTTTCTCTTTTGTGGGAAGTTAACTGAAAAAGCAGTTAATATCTCAAGTTAAATGATCTCTTCGGGCTTGCGAAAATGGGGCTACTGAAATTTAGACTTGAATCTTGTTCCATGGGTGGACTTCCTCAATAACAGTTCAAGTACTGATTTGATAACTGAAGAGAAAATCAGAGCAGTTGAAATGGCTGTGTTAGAACTTAAGCACAGTAAAAAAGAAATACAGTGTGGACTAAGACTTTGATTCTTTTTCATGTTAGTTTGCTCCAAGAGAACGAATGATCGAAGTTGCTGGAGCATCTGTTTGGCAAAAGAAATTGTGAACCTGTGGTTTAATGAACTGCTTTGTCCTGGTGGATTTCCTTTCTCGAAAAGAGGTGATATAAAATGCTGAGCTCAGAATGCAGTTGCTACTGTGGAAAGTATTTTAGGTATTAAATGGGAATACATTGAATCTTAAGCAAACACTTGACTTACACCTACCTACCTTTGCATATTTACTGTCTTAACACAGAGGGAAGATCTAGTGCCAAGACACTGCACTACAGTGTAACAGAAAGATTGCATATGTATGATGGTACATATCTTTATTGGAAACTAGGGTACCAAAGCTAAAATTGAATTTAGATTGACTGTCACTGTTAAGATGGAGTAGTTTGTGGGGTTTGGGGGGGTGGGGGGGGTGGTCTTGGTTGCTTTTTTTTCTAATTGCTGCTTTGCTTTTTCAGTAGTTACTGGTATGGTAAGTGGTAGAAGTTTCACTTATGCATTTCTCCTTAAATTTTCTTTATTAGTAGTATTCATCTTTTGAAAGTAGAAATAAGTGTAGTAATTCAAAACCCGCCTGGAAGCTGTCCTGTGCAACCTGTTGTAGGTGACCCTGCTCTGGCGGGGGGGTTGGACTAGATGATCTCCAGAGGTCCCTTCCAACCCTGACTATTCTGTGATTCTGTGTAATTTAACTTAAACCTTTACCTGATGCTCTGGATCAGTAACCAGACTGCTAAAGTGCCATGTCTGATTACTGTTTTTTCAATAAAGCTGAATACACACAATGCTTATATTTAGTTAAATTCCCAATAGATTGATACACCAGTTACAGAATTATCAGGTAATTTTTAGAGGAAGTTATGTATCAGTGTCAGTAGTCTCTGAAGGATGGTTGATCTACACCTAGCTTTGATGTTTCTGCTTAAAGCATGCTTTTGTAATGTTTCCACACTGCTGTGAATACGCTAGAGTACAGTTATTCAGAAGAAAGTAGGAATTCCCTTTGAAAAAGGCAAGATCATTACTGAAGAAGGCTTAATGTGATGACTAAGAGGCATAACCTTCTTGCGTACCAACTAATGATTGCTTTGTTTTTAGGTGCCTTAGCTGGACCAATTGTTGATCCACATGTGACAGCAGTTTGGGGGAAGAAGGTTGCACTGAAATGCATAATTGATGTAAATGAAACAATAACACAAGTTTCTTGGGAGAAGATACATGGTAAAAGTTCACAGACTATTGCTGTTCATCATCCTGAATATGGAATATCTGTTCAAGGAGAATACCAAGGAAGAGTGTCATTTAAAAACTACTCACTTACTGATGCAACAATCGTCTTAAAAAATGTAAGCTTTTCTGATGCAGGAGAATATATTTGCAAAGCAGTTACATTCCCACTTGGAAATACACAGTCATCAACAGCTGTAACAGTACTAGGTAAGTCAACTTCTTTATGAAAGGATGTGAAATTAATAGCACAAATTTGTTAGTGAAATTCTGCAAATGTATTAACATGTTGTACTTTACCTTTTAACCTGCTGACAGTACCAAAATAAATGTATTTGCCAGTCTTTCATAACAGATGTCTTGGTGTTCTTACTAACTTCACTGAGGAGGCTTTTTTGGGGTTTTGCTTCTTTAGAACTTGTTGGGTTTTTTTTTTCCCCCCAGATATTAAAAATAAATAAGCAGTTCCTATTTAGGCATTGTGCCAATCTAAATGTTTGGACAGTGCTTTAGAACTTAGACCTGGCAATGGTGATTCTAGGGACCTCTGTGTGTGTGCTGAGGAGCTGCCAAGCATAGCTTTAGCTACCACCTTGCCTAAATTGTGTCATAAATTTGTTGTTAATAGGTTAATGTAGCTGCTTGGGGTTGGTGATGTAGACTGTTCTTTGTTCAGTGTAAGTGTAAAGCAAAACTGCCTAGACACTACTGGGAGTTATAGGAAGAAAGAGACAATTTAAGCACTTGACTGCTTGTGGATAGTCAATGTGGAGCTTATATAAACTCAGTTTTTCACATAAACTAATTTTGTCTATCTTGTTGAGGGTTCAGTGTTGCTGTTGAAAGGACTAGTACTGAAGCACAGGTAGACTTAGGTGATGGTGTGGTATGAGATAAATTGATTACTCTATCCTGAAACTTGAAACCCCATTGACTTGCTGTCTCCTTAGAGTATTATACCTTCTTATAATAGAGTAAGTTACTTCTGTATCCACTGCAAGTAGGCAAGTGATATTGTTCTACAGCTGAAGTGGTTCTCAATGACTATTTTTGTAAACAAATGTACTTTTTAGAATCTTGGTCTTTCCACAGTAGCAGAATACTATGAGATTAATCAGATGGCTTTAGCACAGTATGTAAACTGGTTTTCACCACAAGGTGGGGCAAAATAAACGCATCAAAATGAGTGGCTTAATCCAATTTGGTCAAGTTACTTGTTTCAATGAAGTTCATGTGATGCGCGAAGCCTTATGGCTCTTTTCCACCTGTCTGTCTGTACTACAAGTGGCTATTGTTGCAGTCTTTTGACTTCAGGTTTCAGCTATTGTCTTATCAACGTACAGCAGGAGGTTCTTATTGCTTTCCCTCATCTTTTCTAGTCAGTCCCTATTTCTAAGACTTTTTGTTTTTTTCAGATCACATTAGTAGTTGTATCCATTTTGCCCTTCAAATTTTAGGTTTACAGAGAACATGAGGAGGAACTTGGAAAGCAAATTTATGGCCTGTGTGTTTATTACTCTACATTTGAAAATGTAGAAGAGCTGCAACTTGCTTGATAAGATATATATTACCAAAAACTGCAGTTGGAATAGGTAAAGAAGTATGTCAAGATCATAGTTCTTTTCATAGTTGATGTAGGTGATTGCTGATAGTTGTAAGCCTCTCAGTGACTTGGTATCAACCTCTGAATTGCAAAATGCAACCGCTACTTGCAAAGGTGCCTTTTTGTCCTGGTTAGCAGCTGCTTGGCTTACATGTACAGCTGGGTAGCCAACACTCTGTTGGACTTATCTGTCATCTTTGGCCTCAGCAGACCATTTTCTGTCTTTCTGAAAACTTTTTGCTACCCTGATATCTAGACTTAAATGGTAGAAGTACTGGGGAAGTAACGGTTTTCAGAATAGGCATGTAACAGTAACTTCTGAGCTTTACTGGCCTGAGTTCAGCAGTTCCAAGCTCATCCGAGTCTTAAGGCATGGAATAGCTCTGATCAAAATTTAAACCCTAGTATAACTTAAAATCGGCTTCATTCTGACTGCATTCTCCCACTGTTCTAAAAAAAAAAAAAATCCCTTAAGTGAGAAGTTCATGTCCTGGGACTGAAGCTGTTTCCAGTCCAAGCAGTACTGCCTCTTTTCCTAGTCCCTGAATGTTCCTATTTAGTGAATAATTAGTTTCCTTCCTGTGTGTAGTGGACATATTTAAATTCATCATGTAGTAGGTGCTTGTACACTGTAAGGCAGAGAAACTGAAGACAAATAGAGGAAAAAATAACTACAGGATAAAATGTCCTGTATTTTGCCACAGTACACTGATTGCTTAAGACCATATTTAGAACCTCTGTCTTCTGCTGCTTTAGCTTAACAGACTTACCACGTTTGGCTTTGCTCACTCCCAGTTTGCTTTGGTTAGTGCTTCATGTTGTCTTAAGGCAATGTGCTGTAAAAGAAGTAGTTAAGACAGTGAAAATGTGAAAATGCTTTTTGGGTCAAACAGGTGTATTGATCTTGTCTAAAACATCAGTTCTTCAAACTTACCTTGTTAAACTAGGACAAAAAATTGCAAAGAACTGTATGTCAAGGTGTTGCTTTCTCAAGATGCTGACTAAACTGGCTGAAATGGTGTTTGAAGGCAGAAGAGATGGTGTGTGACAGGGTAGCTTGCGGAGCGAACAATTTTGTTACTAGCTTGAACGCTGTACGTAACTGCTTTAAATATTTGGTTCAGTTTGACTCCTACTGTTTTATTAAGCTAGATTGCTGGGCATAGGGATTGATAGGGTAGATCTTGTTCTTCTGCAGGCCAGCTCTTACCAATGCTATAAGTGAAGAATGAGCTGCATAGATGAGAATGGCGAAGGTAAATGTAGGTCTGTGACCATGATTAGATCCCAGGCACACTAATGTAGACATTCTTACAATAAGGAATTAAAGAAGGTGCATATCAGACAGTGTGCAAAATGAGTCCTCTCAAACACTGTTACTTAGAACTGTCTGAAAAGTGCTAGTTGATGAGATGTATGTGTTCTTAAGTATCACACAATGCTCCAGGCCAAGAAAAAGTGTCAAGCAGATAATAAATTAGTGAACTGACTGGTCTTAAAACCCAAAACAAAACAAAAAACTCCAAAGTTAATAATAAAATATTAGTTAGTGGGCAGGGTAAGTTACAAGGCTACTGGTTTTGAGGGGACAGAAAATAAAGTAGAAATACTGTTTTGGAAAGAAGTTATTGAAGTAAATGTCAGTTGTGATGAAGAAGGGACTGACAATTTCTAGTGTCATGCCGTTGCCAAAGGAATTACTGAATTTAGTGCTAAGTGGAAATAATACTGTTTGTGTTATCATGCGAATTTTGTCCAGACCTCCTGTCTGCACAGTGGCAGAAGAAAATTCATTTTAAAAGTAACAGAAGCAGTTGAAAAAGGCTTATGAAGTACTTGAAGAAGAAACTTCAAGGCCTGGAGTCTTAACGCAATAGGATTTCAGGCTCTTTCTTTTCTGGATGCTTTATTATGTTGCTTTTCTATAAAGAAGTGTAGGGACATGAGTAACGAAAGATCTCTGATTGTCCATGTGAGTGTAAGGCAAAGCATAGAGTAAGTAGGGTTAAATTAAATAGTTGTCATGCATGAGTGAAAGGGATAGCACGGCTGTGCAAATTAGTTGAGAATTCCTAAGCAGCTGCACATCTAACTTCCGTACTTCAGCCACTGTTTCTTATAACTCAAATATAATTCATGCTGCGATATTGCTTTGGATTTTAGTGACTATTCTTCTCCGAAGATATGTGAATGAGATGATCCATGCACACTGACCTTTTGATAGCTGCTGTCCATTCAGTCAGTGTACCTACTGTATTAATTATTTAAAGGGGATGGGGGAAACTGCAACTGCCCTTAAGCTCTTACATTGTGGAAGCAGGTCCCTTCTGCTTCTGGATCTTTGTGGGACTGGTAACTTCCTTTCCCAAACTTAGCATTGTCCCCACCATCTTAATTTGACCTGAATAGAGCATAACGCTTCTACTGAATGGGTGAAGCGGCTCCTCTAATGCTCTCCCAGCCTCCTTCATGTGTCTCCCTACACCACTGTGAGCAATAAAAGTCTGTAGGGCACACTTCAGTATAATTCAAGTGCTGAATGGTCCTGGGACAAGAGAGGACTGCTACAAGAGTCTGTGTATGTAGAAGTTAAACTTCACCAAAAAAGCCAACTGAAAACCCACAAAAACCTTTAAACCCCATACTTCATCTTTTTGCCAAGATGAAAACAGTAAAACTGTTTCCCAATGTGAAAGATGAGATGCCAATGGCACCTTGTAATTAGGGATTCACTCGCAAGATATCTTTATCTTAATCCATGAGTGAAACAGCTAGAAAGGCTGTAGAATGAGTAGCTGGGTTTCTGCTGGTTTTGCTTCAGTTGCTGGGACAAAGTAATCCTGAAGGACAAACTATAGAAATAACAGCAGTAGCTCTCCACTTTTTAGTATGTGCCTGTTTGGTTATCTTGTAGTTGTTGTGTAGTCCAAGAATCGTGATTTATGGGACAGATGTGACAGTGAAAGCCTAACCCTTTGTGAAGTGTTAAAAAAAAAAAAAAAAACAAACCAATAACATCTCCAAAACACGCAAACAAAAAAACCCACACAAACCCCAACAACCTAAAGCAGCAAAACACATTGGACTGGTAATATGTATATTTTATGGAGTTGAGTAGTTTGGAATAGTTCAGCTTTGTGTCTTTCTGACAAGCCTAAAACGAGAAATGACACAATGAACTGAAACTGGCCAATCTCACACATACTTCAGATATTACTCAAAGCAGAGCATGCTTTTTTCCTAATAATGGTAACCTTAGGAGAAACTAGGCTTTTAAACGAGTCTATATCCTGTTCTCTGGCTACTGTCACTTAATGCTTGAAGAATTTTTTTCTAAAAGCCCAGTAAGTGAAGCAGCATACTGAGTAGTCTGCTTTGAGTCTGGAGATCTCTGCTGTCTTAGTTAAGACCTCTTGTTAAGTTGTGTACTCTTTGAGGAAAATTCAAAGGAATATAATATGAAAGTATTTCTATCCAAAAATGTTTTGGTTCTGTAAGTTCTGGCGTGAAAAGCTAATGATAGCTGCTAATTTGATTTCACTGTGATGGAGATCAGGGCGGGGAGATACAGCAAAAATTATCTTTATGCTTTTAAGACACAAAATGTAAGTTTAGGTGTTTACTTCTGCATTTCAGTAATACTGCAGAAACCATTGAAAAGATTACTGCTAGTGATTTGGGGGGAACAAGGCGGTAATATTTATGTTAAATCAGGGGAACCAAATTGTGGGTCAAATAATAAAGCTATGTAATGTCAAGTTCTCCATTCTAGGTTTTAAATGCTTTTTTTCAGATGATAGAGTGTATGTACATCAGTTCAAATATCCAAGTTTATTGCAGAAAGCTCTAGTTGTTGCTAGCACTGGAGAACAGGAAATCAAATTTTGAAAGAAACTCTGGAGATGCTTCAGATCTAGAAGAGTGAATGCAGGACTTGGCAGAAAAACCCTGCTGTTGGTTTATTTACATACAGTAGGGTCACTAACAAATCACAGAGGGTAGGCATTCAGAGAAACAAAACAGAAAATAATCCACTCTCAGTATCTGCCCAAAAAAAACAATCTTCAGTTTGGTAATGAGGTATATTCCTTAAGCATTTCTAAGCATAGGACGGAAAACATTTTTATAAGACTATCCATTTAGTAGTCTTTCCTTGTAGCATAACTGAGCAAATAATAAACTGCCTTCTTCAGACATGAGCAGTGTTAGAGCAGAAAACAATCAAAAACTGATTCTGGCATTGAATTCACTCAAGCTGAAAATATTTGTTACACAGTTCTCTTGAATGTATAGCTAGCTGGAGAAGTATCTTGCCAGGTATTGTGAACTCTGCTCCATTTCATTTCAAGATACACGGGTCAGCTTCAACTTCTTAGAAAGAAATTCTGTGAACTAAACTTCTTATAAAATATTGAAAGGCATAGAAATTGCAAGAGTTGTCTCTCCTTTGTGATTAGTGAGGGCTCGTCCACTGAGGTGAATTCTGGAGAATTGTGGTGTGTACTGATGACTTCACTACAGAAGATTCCCATAGCCTTATTGGATCAGAAGACAAGGATTATGGAATAGGCTAGTATGCTACTGGGAAACATGTGTCTTCTAGTATTGGTGATTGAAACTGTCCATCCTAGAAAGCAAAATCTTGGTTTGTATCTGAAGGGCCAGATGGTATTTCTGGCTTAGGCTGCAACTGGTGGATGGCTTGTACAGGGCTGAAACAGATCTCTTCAAGAAGGAAATTTTTTATAAAGTTTTCAGTCTATGGCCCTCAACAGTAGATATATGCATCAGGAACTCAACTTCCTTTTAGAAGGAAGCCTCTAAAATTTTGAGGTGAGCAATGGGTTTACAAGGAGGTCATATTCTTCCACTTAGGGATTTCTTGCGCCTTGGACATTGTATTGAGTTCCAATTTTTTATTTCTATAGGGATTTGTTCACAAGAATACATATAGACAATTTTATGTATATATAGAAACAATTTATTTGTATGTCAAAAAAATACACTTTATATAAAAATTATGTATATTAGTAAGTTTGTACGTATTAGATTTTGTATAATGTATGTCTATATTTAATAAAAATACTTCTTAGAGGTTAACTGCCCTTTTCAGCATGGAATCAATTTGTATTGTACTGATCAACATAAGCTTAAACTCTTAATGTTGGGTGTTAAAACACTGAATTAAGTAGCTTTGAAATGACACAAACTGACAGTATGGATTAATATTTTAACATTTGAAAGTGCAGCAGAATCTAAGCTACTTTAAAAAAAGTCACAATATAGTTTGAACCTAATATGTTAAGCTGTCTGTTGTCAGGCATTGCAACTGGAGCACTTTAGTTGGCATTTTCAACCTAACCATCTGGGAATTACCTGTCAATGCATTATATGTAGTGAATGAGCAACATTAATGAGTGGACAAAGGTGAAAAGCATCAGCAGGCCAAAACTTTGCAGAGCTGTCATCTCTGATATATGGCATGATCTTATTTCTAGGATGTCTGATTAGCATGGGCTTTTGCAAATGGATTAGATCTTGTCTAACTCTTACATAGCAACAGTTTCAAAGATGTGGAGTCTTACTTGTTTAAACTTACATTTTGTTTTCCCTCCCTAGTTGAACCTGTTGTGAGCTTAACAAAAGGACCAAACCCTCTAATAGATGGTGCAAATAGGACAATAGCAGCCACTTGTACAGCAGCCACTGGAAAACCTGCTGCAGAGATTGACTGGGAAGGAGGTCTTGGTGAAATGGAATCCAGCTCTACTTTGTTTCCAAATGAAACTGTGACAGTTGTAAGTCAGTATATGATTGTCCCTACACGATTTGCAAGAGGAAGACGTATAACTTGTATTGTGAGGCACCCTGCTTTGGAAAAGGAGATGAGATACCCATATGTGTTGGACATACAGTGTAAGTATTCTGTAAGGTAGCTACTACTTGGTATATGTCTTACATACACTGATAAAGAGGGTGGTTACTCACCACAGGAAGGAGATGAGCACTTAGTCCTTCACGAAAAAAAGGGAAATTAAAAATGTATAGAAAAGTGTGTGATAAGAGATAGGTCAGGCAGGAGTAGAAACCTAGGGTCTCTGTATTAAAAAAGAAAAAAACCCAAAACCAAACCCCAACCAAACAACCAATCAACCACATAGAATTATAGAGTAGTTTGAGTTGGAAGGGACCTTAAAGATCATCTAGTTCCAAGCACATCCACAACTTCTCTGGGGAGCTTGTTCCAATGCCTCACCACCCTTTAGAGTAAAGAATTTCTTCCTAATACCTGGTCTAAATCTACCCTCTTCCAGCTTAAACCTGTTACCCCTCATCCTATCACTACACTCCCTGATGAAGAGTCCCCCCCATCTTCCCCTGTAGGCCTCCTGTAGGTACTAGAAGGCTGCTATAAGGTCTCTGTGGAGCCTTCTCCAGGCTGAACAACCCCAGCTCTCTCAGCCTGTCTTCATAGCAGAGGTGTTCCAGCCCTCTGATCATCTTTGTGGGCCTCCTCTGGATTCACTCTGACAGGTCCACGTCCTTCTTGTGCTGAGGACTCCAAAGCTGGATGCAGTGCTCCAGGTGGGGTCTCACAAGAGCAAAGTAGAGGGGCAGAATCATCTCCCTCAACCTGCCGGCCACGCTTCTTTTGATGCAGCCCAGGATGCAGTTGGCTTTCTGGGCTGTGACTGCACATTGCTGGCTCATGTTGAGCTTCTTGTCAACCAACACCCTCAAGACCACCTCCTCAGGGCTGCTCTCAATCCATTCTCCACCCAGCCTGTATTTGCGTCTGGGATTGCCCTGACCCACATGCAGGACCTTGCACTTGGCTTTGTTGTACTTTATAGGGTTCTCACAGGCCCCCCTCTCAAGCCTGTCCAGGTCCCCCTCTGGATGGTATCCCTCCCCTCCAGCATGTCAACCACACCACACAGTGTGGTGACATCTTGTCCCAAAGCTAGAATACCATTATGTTTCTACCTCTTGTTTTGGATATTGACTCACGGGTAAATATTATTCATTTTTATAGTTAACATTGAAAACTTCAGACAAAATAACAAACTCAGTTGTTCTGTAAACTGTTTATTGTCTCTTACAATTTCAGCAATACTAAAAATTCTAATGAAGATTCATGTTTGAGCTGATAAGTTGAAAGTAGGTCTTATGGGGGTCAATAAGTTACTTTCAAATTACTTGCTAAGCGTTTTCGACTCTAATTTGCATAAGGGGAAGAGAACATAATATATACATTCCTAACTTCTGTTATTCGGCTTTATGTAATTCAAACCTGTACCAGGCTTGTTTAACAAATTTGTGGCTTTAAGACACATGAATTCAGTGAGATGGCTTACAATGCTGCTTAGCTAAAACCAGTTAAGACAAAAAAGCTTTAGGCATGCGATCCATTTTTTGTTAGACAATGTGTACATTACCAAAATGAGCTATTTCCAAGTTCTTCCTTTAACATTCTTTCAGCTGTGTGCTGCTTTAAAGTTCCTAAATCATAGAAGTCTGTCAATTCAATTAGAAGAAATATAGTGGCTGGAAGAAGTAAACTTTTGCTATTTTGTTTTGACTAGAATCTGGTGTGGGTTTCTCTTGTTCTGTTTGGTAAAGAATTGCTTGGGCATAAAATAGTGATTAGTACTGGTTTGTTTTGTCAGTGTTGAAGTGAAGTTCTAGATTAAAATTCCATTGATGCAGAAATGGAAGTAAAGCTTATTTGTTCCCATTGTCTCAAACAGTGAGTAAGAGGATGAAGTTGCATATTTAAAGTGAAAAGAGTGGGCAAGGTAGTCTTAAACTTATTTTTATCTGAAATTAGTGCTAAGGCATGTTTCAGAACTTTTAACAAAATTGTATAGTAAGCAACACAGTAGCAAGTGATAAGCAGAGATTTATGTCTGTGTTCTCTAGTCTTCTTTCAGTCTTCCCTTACACTTACTGCTTTTGCAACTGCTCCATCTCTGCTGTAGGAGGTTATACCAAATCATACTGGTGGTTCTGTTCTCTGGGTTCTGAATATTTCAGTTAGGTCTCTCTGGCTTACCTGAAGTGGCCTCCTTGCTTTTTAGAGTTGTAACAACATAATTCTACATTATGATGCTAGTGGATAACTGTTAACCTTTTTAACTGGCATCGCTGAACATTTTGATTTCCTAGTTACCTGCCTTTTCAAAATGCTGTTTCTGATCCTTTGCTGTATTTCGGTAGTGAGAAGTAGCTCTAAATTACCATTCCTTACTTCCAAAAAATGTCAAATTAATTCTTTTCTTCTGAAGTCTTTTCACTTCCCCAAAGTGCTGTATGTTTGCTGAAAGCACACAGTGGGACAGTTGCACCAATTAAAAAAACTTATTTTTCCTTATCTAATCCACTGCTGCATATTATGCTGTAGCTTGGAACTGTATTGGTGTTCTCTGTGTATTTTGTTGTTGTTTAATTTTAAAACAAAACCCAAGAAACCAAAAAACACCTTCACTGAGCTGACCATTGCACACAGTCCATGCTTAAAGAAAATATTGATTGTTGGTAGGTTAAATCTTTTTTTAATAGATGCCCCAGAAGTTTCAGTAACTGGCTATGATGGAAACTGGTTCATTGGAAGAGAGAACGTTCAGCTCAGATGTAATGCTGATGCAAATCCACTACCTATGGAATTTACATGGACCAGGTAAATATTCTTAAAAGGGGCTTGCCACATGATTAAAGTGGTATAATCTCTTACCTTACAGTAAACACCTGTTTTGAAATGTATGACTTGGGTTATAATGGTATTATCCAGCCTTTTAAAAGGAGGATACTAGATGCATGTATGTATGAATATGGGTGAGTGGTTACCTTGTAAATTTACAAGCCTGAGTAGTCTGTCATTACTGTCAGGATAAAATCTTTTGTAGTTACCTAATAAAGTAGGCTAAACTGTGTATGTTGCAGTATAGAGAGCAAAGCCTAGTAAATGTAGTAGAAATCCAACTATTATTTCATTAGTTCCGTTTTATTACTACTTAAAGTAGACTGTAAACACTAGAACAGACTTTTCTGTATCTGCATTTTAAAATCTGGAAATTACAGTTGAGATGGCAAATACTGCTTACTGAATTATAGAATTTGTCATGTTTTTCAAAAGTGTTCAAGTAGTTGCCAAGACGGATAAATGTGGTGCTTTACACAGTGATGAAAACTGGGTCTTGAACATATGTCTCTAGTTAAAAAAAAAAAAAAAACAAACACAAATTTCTTACATAACAGCCTAATTTCATTAATATAGGCATATAGGACCAGTAGTGATAATGTGGTTTGAAAATGGTGTATTGTTAAGTCTGCAATTGCTTCATGGCAGTTTCACAGGGAAACAAAACATTACTATAACTGACCCAATCCTGAAAGCAGCCATTGAGATCTTAAGTCAGTATTGTAGCTAACTCTAGGCAGAATGGCATGGCTATACTAAAGGAAGTTTAAAATGCATCCTTTACCTACGTGCTACAGTAGCCTGCCATCCCCATCCCATGCTTAGCTCAAATTCAGTTCTGGGAGATGTCAACACATAAATTCCTATGTTTAAAAAAGCGTGCCAGCCTCTCAACGGCAGTACCGCTTGTTTCTTCAGATAAATGGGGTTCTCGCCTCTCTGATTTGATTTTGAGAGGTACGTAAGAGCTAATCAATACAACCTCTATTTCCAATTCCAGAAGAAATATAAATATTTAAATATAATTAAAGCACTTCAAGCTTCAGAGATTACTCTTAAACTTCCTAAGGTTCAAGCTGAACCAACTTTTAACAAAGAAAGCTTAATTTTCTGGAATAAAACTAGTGTAACTTTTTGTTTGAGCAACAACAAAACTCATCCAAGAAGCTGTAATACTGGTGAATTATTAACTTCAAGGGGGAGAAAAAAATGCTATGCAAAATAAGGATAGCTTGAGTGTTTAAGGAAATGGAAACTAGCTGTATTGAAATTTTGTGCTCTTACTGGTTTCAAATTATAATAGCTTCTAGGACTACCTCACCAAAATATCTTCATTTCTCAGAAGTAAAGGTGACATTGTATTTGCTAGTACAGTAATATTTTCATGGTCAATAATTTAAAATGTTGCATGTACGAGAATTTCATTAGAATACAGCCTTAAAACCAATTGACTATTTCATAGTATCTTTTGAAATAAATACTTTTGGTACTATGAATTATGAAGTATAGGCTTAATCACTTACCAGCTTTATATGGCTGAAGCAATTTGGGGCAATAATCATTGTCAGCAAAGCAATGGGAATGTTGTCTTGAACCTATGTTTGTTGGAGATCATGTTTACTGTTAAATGTGTTTTTTTTTTTCTATTTGAGTACATATTTTTAAAGTGTCAGGGTGGCTTTTTTGTTTGATACTACTTACAAAAATCATATTTGCTAAATGCTTCCAAGAGACTGGGACCTGGTGACGATGTGTTTGAATATTGACTTAGTCCTGCTTAACTGTTAGTAGATACTTAAATAAAAACAAAAAGGGAGGCAATGGCATAAAACTACGCAGGTGTTTAATGGGCAGTTGGCAGCTCTGTTAAAATAGTTCCAGTGCCTCTGCCCTTTCCCATTTCTCCGTTGTGCTTACACAGTCATTACTGCAATCACATGCAGAATGCTACAGGGAAATGGTAATTTGGAAAAGCCAGTTGATTGGAAACAATTTTTAACCAGTTGTTTTCCCCAAATGTATCACCAAGCACCAAATTCAGTTTCAGTGCTGTAATTTAGATGGAAAAGCTATGGGAGTTGAGAAAAGGCAGGTTGAGAGGGAAGAAACTGCTTGAACTCCTGCTCAGAAATCCTAGTCAAAATGCCCTGTAAATTGTGTAATGACAGAAAAGAAATATAGTAATAGCTCAACTTGATGCAAAAGAACAGGCAGATGATCCTGACAGCAGTATAAGTGCATCTTAGTTTGACTGTTAGTTCTTAGATCTTGAGTCGAATTGTTCCTCTGCATTCATTGGAGATAATGTTTTCCTAGTTGTAATAGTGTTCATTTGTAGACAGCTTGTGAGTGCCAGCAGATCTGACATTTAAAGGTCTTGGCACAGAAATGAAATACTAAATGTTCAGGTGGACACTGAGAATATCCAGTGAAAGCCCACTGACAATGTCAGAGCACAGTCTAGAGTGAACTTTCCACTATTGCAAATATTAATTTAAACTAGTTACATTCACAGCTGAAATAAAACTAATGGTTTTGTTTTAGGTTGGATGGACAATGGCCTGAAGGATTGCTATCTGTCAACAATACTCTGCAGTTCAGCAGCCCTTTGACTTACAACTACACTGGGACTTACATCTGTAAGGTGACTAATTCCCTTGGTCAGAGAAGTGATCAGAAGACTATCTACATACTAGGTAAGTCTTGCTTCTTGGCAAAGATGGCATGTTACCTTGGAATTTATTTGGTCAATAGTTGAAATAGCGAACTAAAGAGCCATTGGTTCATAAAATACTTAAGGCTTTTAATTGTATGGAAAGCAACTGAAAGCTGGGAGTTGAGAGCTGCAGTATAACTTGGGTTTAAACTGACTCATCAGTAACAGCAACATACAGTGGAAATTCTTAAGGTTGAGGGAGTTTCCATAGCGCTTCTGAGAATTATTACTTTCTCTTGGTAGGTGAATTTTGTTTTTCCAGCATTAACCTGTGTTTTGGCAAGACATGTTGATGGCAATAAACAGTACCTTGTCTGCAATAAATTGAAAAAGCATATGTTAGTGGGAGGGGAGCAACTATATTTAGAGAAGGCAAAGGTGCTCTGCTTTAAGGAAGTTAGGGTTATGTTCTGAATTCATGCATTGTACTCCAGTTACTTGTTGCTGCTTTTTCTTGGGGTGCAGATATTCAATAATCATACAGTATATCACATAGAAAGCTTGCTGATCATCTTAGTGTAATATGGCAAGTTTGTGTCTGTTTTAGCACATCTGCTGTTGGAAAACATCCTCGTATCTATTAACGCAATGTGATTAATGTTTTAGTATGACACTTTCTTTGTGAAAGAACAGTGCGCCTTAGGGTTTATGTGAATAGTGATGTACAAGTGTGCAAAAGCTCTCCAAATTTCCATAATGGATTAGCTAAATTAGCTAATACCTAGCTTGATCAATAAGTGCTTGCATACTACCAATTTTAAGGAAAATAATAAGACAAGGACATTAAAATTTAACTCTGTTCTATGGTATTGTGGCTCTTTAATAAGGTCTTGACATCAGTTATTCCACAATGTAAAATAAGCATCAGAGGGCATGTTGGCCAGTTACAGGTTGCATGGAAAGAAACATAGATGATGACTTTGTAATACTTTAAAACTAAATAGGAACACTTAAGGGTTGAGATGGCAATGATAACTTAAGACTGAAACTGAAGGTACAGGACATTTGAAGTCACATCCATCACAATATGTGTTTTGTAGTTACCTGCATCTTTAGAAAAAGGGGTGGTGTTTCAATCAGTCTGACATAGTTCATCTGCAGGCCATTGTGGGAAAACTAGTACGTTCTAATTAATTGACTAGTTCATAAGCTAGTTAACTGGAGACTTCTACGTACTCTGAGGCAGTGGAGTTATTTGTAGACGGAACTTAAAATTTACTTAAAATTCTAGCTATTAAAAGACTTAAGTGCTGTAAATTATTACAAAAGTCACTTCTGTGAGAAGTTACTTTTGGATGCCTGGTTGTAATGCTTCCTTAATGGACAACTCATGGTTCTGTGACAGTCTCAAAACAGTTACAAAGATTGTCACATTGTCAGAATTATCAAGTCATAAAAATTATAATAGCATCATTAAATAGGATTAAATATTCTCCTGGAATGTATCTTTCAACTATACTGTAACTGTGTTGTTGTTTTCTGAGTATAGCTCTGTTCTGAGCTGTTGTCCTGGTTTGAGGTAAAACAGGACAAATTTTGTTCAGTAGCTTTGCTTCTTAGCTGGGTCTCTTCCAACTACTGAAATTAGCAGTATATTTTGCAGACACTGTTCGCTCTGAGTGATAAGACCTATGTTTAGAGTTGATGCCAGGGCACGGTATGCAGAGAGGCTCTTGCTTATACTTATAACAGCCAAGGCCAGAAAACTTCATTACTTGCCCTGTTGGAGGGTCAGAAGCGGAAAAGCAGAGAGGGGTCCCATCTGCCTCATGCTCAGTGTAAAAGCTGAGATCAAAGGCTCAGTGCTCTTTTCTTCAGTGGCCAACCTCCAAGGAGGACTCTGTTCATCTGCATTTGATCCTGAATCCAGTTGCCATGCATCACTGAGTCCAGTCTGGGACTTCCCCAGTGCCTGTTGTGATGTGGTGGTTGTCCTGGGAGCTTGATATGGTTTTGTATATAAGCCATTATTCTCCTTTTATTGTATTATTTATTTCATTAAAGTAGTTTAGTTTTCTTTAATCTTATTACCTCCCTCCTCTGCATCTTTCTTTGAAGAGGGCTGGGGGGAGCATCTATCAGTCCCCATCTGGGATGCCCCATGTCCCAGTAGCTGACTTGGCCTAAACCACGACAGCTGTATTCTGACTGTAAGGAGGGGGGAAACTTTTTCAACTCCACCACTTCTCAAGTTGTCAGTTCTATGAATACGATCTGCTGGAATTAGAGTTCATGCTTTTGACTTTGACTGTCATGCATGAAAGTACAAGGCTATCATTCAAATTATATTAGCGGCTAACAGACTATAATGGGCTACCTATAAATACTTATATGATGTTTCCTGAAATGAATCACATTTTAAAAAAAGCAGAATAGAAATACATATTAGTTGAGCTGTGGTAATAGCTTATGTTCTAACCTATGGTAAATGCAACATAATTTAAACTAGCTTATAGCAGAGATAGCTAAGCTGCAGTAGTTGGTCTTTGGTGTAGACTGATGTATACTGCTTACACGTGTGCTGCTCTTCAGCTTTTTTCAGCAACTTTGTTTTGCTTGAGTAACTTTATTGCAAATAGGAAAACTTAGCTGGTTTTAGGGAGTGCCAAAAATGAACCTCAGCTGGCTAGAGATCATACAGGGTCATGGTTCTACAAGTTATGTGCACCAATAAAAACAAATACTGTAGTTGACATTCATTTCAGCTCTTTAAAACATCATATTAATCTTGGAGTGCGTAGCCAGACCATTGTCTAAAGTACAGGTGATTTTTAGTCAACTTAGGATAAATCTGGTGCCACGTCGCTACAACTAATGCTCAGGCAAGTTGTACTCATCAGTTTAATGCTGAGTCAAGTATCCAGAACTCTGCTGTTGGATACCTTAGAGAAGATTGTACCAAACTGATTAAAAGCACTGTTTATTAACTTCTAGTATATAGAAGAATTGATTAAAATGAGAGAAGTGAGGCAGTCATAAAGTACAGCACCTGTATTGTTTTCAGAAATTAGTATTAAGTCCATTTTATTGTAACTCTTAAAAGCAACTTTTCAGAGTGACTGGCTCTCTAAATAACTGAAATGCCCTTAAAATGATGCAGGATAGGTAAGTGACTATGATTATTTAAGATGGACATTTTTACTAATTCATTCGGGTTACTCTACAGAGGAAACAGACAGTGATGTCAGGAGTACAGAAAATAAGACTGGAGTAGTAAACTCTTAAGTCAAACTGCTTACTGCCTTAATACTAGACTTAATGGTGAACATGGCACTGCTGTACTGTAGTAGAGCAATCATTTAATTAGTTTCTTTTTCTATCTTAGCTGTTTTCCATGCATAAACCTTGGCAAAAACAGTAAAACTTTGAAGATAGCAGACAAAGCTGCTATTTTTCAAATTTATCAGATTTATGAAGCTGTCAAAGAAGACTTATGACAGTAGTGTTTCTGAACAGTCGTGATGCTGGTAGTTGTAAAGCTTTTTATCTGCTAGAAAGAATAACTAAGTTGAAACGTATTGTAGGATTGGAATGTAAGCTGAGCAAAAAATGCTTTTGGTCCTAATAAATATATAAAATCTCTATTTTTAATAAATACTGTTGCACTCCTAACCTTTATGTTAATACTCTTGAAGTGGAATAGGGAAATACAAGAGAAGTAGTTGACAGGGACTAAATGATAGATTCACCAGCTTTTAGTTACAGGAAATGTGCCTTTATGTGAATAGGGAAATATTAAAATGGTGTTTGAAGCTGGAACCTTTTTTGATTTTTGGCTTTGAGTCACATATCTTCACTATTTCTTACTTGTTCAGTGATGTAAAGTTAAACTTTGTATAGTTGTCCAGCAAAAGCAAGTCATGCTTCTCATGGAGTTCAGGGGTGATCAAGTGTTACTGAAGTTCCTGACTTAGTTCTACAGCAACAGGTTTTCCAAAACAAGCTGTCAGCTTGATGTATTAATCTTGTAATATGGATTAACTCTTTTTTTTTTACACAAGGAATCGAACTTTATATTCTTGGCTCTGTGTCCCCTCACCTTCATACTGTTTACTGAGGCTTCGCTTTCTCCATTTGCAAGAGAGGTGACCTACAAGACTCACATTCAGATAGGAACATATTTGCTTCCTCTGTCATCTTCTAAAATGACTGCGGAAGAGGCTACTTTTTGTTAAAAGCAAAGCCTGCCTTTGTTAGACAGCAATCCTAGCAATTCTAGGAAGATGACACTTGTAAGTACAGAGTCATCTACTTATAGAGTGGGTATTGTCAGGGTTAACATAGCAGAGCTTGATCATTGTTTTTGCTTTTGTTTCTTCATATAGATCTCTTCTGAGAGAACATTGTGAATACAGACTGTATTGGGTTTGCATTGCAAGGTTTCGGGGGGGCGGGGGGCTATAGGGGAGGCTTCTCTGAGAAGCTTCTAGCAGCTTCCCCCATGTCCTATAGAGTCAATGCCAGCCAGCTCCAAGATGGACCTGCTGCCAAGCCCATCAGCGATGGTGGTAGCACCTCTGGGATAACATATTTAAGGAGGGGGGAAAAAAACTGCTGCGCAACAGCAGCCGGGAGAGAGGAGTGAGAATATGTGAGAGCAACAACTCTGCAGACATCAAGGTCAGTGAAGGAGAAGAAGGAGGTGCTCCAGGCACTGGAGCAGAGATTCCCCTGTGGCCTGTAGTGAAGACCACAGTGAGGCAGGATGTCTCTCTGCAGGCCATGGAGGTTAACAGTGGAGCAGATATCCACCTGAAGCCTGTGGAGGACCCCATGCTGGAGCAGGTGGGTGCTTGAAGGAGGCTGTGACCCCATGGGAAGCCCACGCTGGAGCAGGCTCCTGACAGGACCTGTGACCCCATGGAGAGAGGATCCCATGCTGGAGCAGGTTTGGTGGCAGGACTTGTGACCCTGTGGGGGACCCATGCTGGAGCAGTGTGTTCCTGAAGGACTGCACCCATTGAAGGGACATGTGCTGGAGCAGTTCATGGAGGACTGTCTCCCATGGGTGGGACCCCATGCTGGAGCAGGAGAACAGTGTGAGGAGGAAGAATTGGCAGAGATGTGTAATGAACTGTCCACGATCCCTGTTCCCCATCCCCCTGTGCCACTCAGGGGTAGGAGACAAAGAAATCAAGAGTGGGATTCTCTCTGGGAAGAAGGGATGGGTGGGGGAAAGTGTTTGAAGATTTGGTTTTAGTTCTCATTATCCTGCTTTGATTTGATTGGTAATAAATTTATTTTCTTAAGCTGAGTGTGTTTTGCCTGTGTTAGTAATTGCTGAGTGATTTCCCTCTCCTTATCTTGACCTGTGAGCTTTTCATTGTATTCTCCCCCTGTCCAGCTGAGGAGGAGTGATAGAGCAGCTTCATGGGCACTTGGCATCTATCCAAGGTCAACCCACCACACAGATGCTCTTGTATTTTCTAAAGCATATATTAGAAGGAATACTGATAAGCTGCTTTCTCCTGCTGTGTAGAAAAAGAGGTCCCAGGATATCCTTACTGTTAACTTGCATGCTGCCTGGTATAGCAGGCTTTGAACTTTCAACATTGTTCCTAAATATTCCTTGCAAGCTTGGTTATGTTAATAACAACAGTTGTTCTCTTGTGTCCCAAAGAAATGCCAAAATTTTCTATTTGGTGCATGGAAATCCCAGCTAGAAACTGCAAAAGTACACTGAACTTTGAAAATGGGTGATTGATGAAAGACATCGTTGGTTGCTTCAGGCTGACCTCAATCTATCTATCATGCTGGCACAACAGGGAGAACAAACTAAAGATAATCCTAAGGAAAATGTTTAACGTTTAACTCCGTTGTGGAACCTGTGTGCACAAGACACTTTGTGGTGAGGGTTACACAGTGTCCCTAACCACTACTTGGCTTTGGAGTGGGAATAGTTGGAGAAATAGTGATAAATTTCAAATCCATTTAGTTTCAGATATTCAGAAAGCCTTCTTTCATGGGAAGGCTACTTTCCCTTGCTGTTATAAGGGATTTGCAACATAAGCTTTTCCACAGTTGAAAGAATGGGCTGTTTTCACAATGCCCAGCTACGTAGAGTTAAAACTTTAATTTTTAGGTACTTAGCATCTAAGGGAAATTTAGCAATAACAGCAAGTTAAGAAGCAGAGGTACCTATGTCTCAGTGCAAATGTGTGTGTAATACATATACAGGCACACACTTTCTACTCTGTAAAATGAGAAGTAGAAACAGAAAGAGATCTTGTAACTTGCAAAGCCAACACACTTTTGGATTATAAGTAATCGATAGCAGGCCTTTGTCTTGCAGAAGGCAAAGGAAGGGATGAGGGAGTCGAAGTGTGGATCTTGAATCATGTGGGGTTTGTGTTTTGGTTTTTAATGGGGAGAAGTGGACTTTGTGTGTTTTGAAACTAGACAGACTATGACTGTATTAATACACAATAACTAGCCAAGGCACCAAGACAAGACTGAACCTAAGATTTTGAAGCTAATGGTCTGGTTCTAAGGATGATCTGTTCATTTCTGCCCATGGATTTTTCTGACACTTGGCTTCTTGTTAGCTTTGAATTCCCACAGAAGCAAAGATGTGTCCTGGTCATTTCAGCAAGGATGTACTGCAGGGGGATTGAAGGGGGTAGATTCAGTGTCTGGGGACATGAGACATATCATGTAGTTGGATGTCTGTACTAAACTTAATTGTAGAAACTCGTCTGCACACTGTAAGTTTTGTATTGCAAGAGCTGGGAAAACTGCGTCAAGAATAGTCATTTAAGGGAAAAGCAAAAATATCAGACTGAAGCTGTTGAAAGCTGGTACTGACTTACATAAGAAACATCTGGAAAATAAGTAATAGAGGGAAAACTGAGCATACTGTACAAGCACCATGGTGCTTTGAGAAGGTATTAGAGCTTCATTTGAAGTAAAGAGCAAATCTTGCTTTTCTTGGTATAAAAGTGTCAAAGGCCTTGAAACAAACTAGGAAAACTTGGCTTCCTTTTTTATGTATGTATTTTATGTAATGCTATATATTTTTCATACCAAAAGAACAGGCTATTGCTTTGTTATGTCTCCTATCCTATTTTAATGAAGGTGGTAACTATGTAAAAGAAATTTACCAGCTCCCTGGCCTGCATGGATACTTTGATATGTTGGATTTTGTGTAACAACACAAGCATACATCAGTGGAAGCTGTTAAACACTGGGTCATAAGTAAAATGTTAAAGAAAATAAACTGTAGGAAATTGATGCTTTTGAACAAAGTGCTGTTTGAAACAATTAACTTAAACTGATGTGCCTAATGTTTTGTGGAAAGCATTAAGAACTCAAAGACACAGGTATCGGTGATGACGTGAAGGGTTGTAATTAAACAGCTTGTTGGTATGAAGTAATTCATACTAGCAGACAAGAGTGGCATTTTCTTACTTTGGAGATAGCACTTGAGCTGTGACTTGCAAACAAAATGTTGCAGAGTGGAGGTAAGGAACTCTGGCATTCCTGGTCTTAGTGTTGGTTTCTATTTGGGAAACTTTCTTGGTGCAGGAAGTGAAAAAACCCTAGTTTTACATTCAGAAAGCTCTGGATGACATCAGAAGTTAACTTCACATGCTTTTAGTGGTAATTGGCCTTATAAGCAAATAGGGATGATTTTAATTCTGTCATTCTTCAACAACAAAAGGTACTGACACAAATATACAGTAGAAGTAATGGTTATGTATTCTAAGAATACATATAAACAAACAATGAATTGATACTATATTTGCAATGGATTTAAGATTAATTAGTGCTTGTAGGTATAATGCAGCTGGACAGCCTGAGAACTGGTGGATGAAACAGAAGTTTTGAAGGAAAAGCTTTTTGTAAAACACTGGTATTTTAATATATTAATAATAGAGTGTAATTGCCATTGTGTTTTTTCACATATGTAATGATTAAACTTGCCAGAATGCAAATACTGCGTACTTGTGAATGTGTGTATTATATTGTGGATGTGGAGGATGAGACTTAAGACCTAAGTGCCAGAGGGAAATAGAGGAACAATTACAAAGCTGGTTTAAAAAAAAAAGTGTATATATATAAGATGTTGCTGGTACTGCCTGAAATTGTATTTTAAGCTAATAAATCTTGTGTCTAAAGCAAATACATTTTCAAGGAAGAGGGTTTTGAGTTTAACGTCTTGACCTATGGATCTGTGGGACATGGGAACACTGGTAAACTTGGATTCCTTAAACTCTACTTCTTTGTTAAATTATTAAACTCACTTTAGATCAGTTTTTACTAAAATCATAATCTGAATTCCTCTTGTTCATTTTGGTAGTACATCTTCCTTGTTCAGTTTCCTGTCTTCTGTCAAATTAATTCCATTTATGTATAGCTCCCTAACAAATCACCACTTTTTACTTAGTCAAGTAATATAATTACGTGCTTTGAAAATCTGTAAAACTTTACTTAATGCCAAGCTTGAAATGTTGTGTTCAGCAGTGAGGTGCAGTCTGAAGTATGATTTGTAGTGATCATGACAAATGTGGCAATTCTGGCTAGCATGAGGGAATTGTATGGCCATCTGAGTAGTAAGATAAAAAAATCATATCTATGAATCTTTAAAGTTATGATTTGTCAAATAACTGGAAGCTTGACAAATCTATTTTACTTTTTGTGGTGGTAAGTCTAGGGTGCCTCTGTAATATGGTAGTAGTAGTTCTATGAATCTTGCTTATGGGCATTTAACTAAATAACATGACATAATGAGCTACTTGGCTGTCCATGTAATATTCTCTCTAAAAGATTCAAGCTGTAATAACACGTTTAGTGTTTGTTGCTTTACTGATTTTAAAATTACCTTGCATTGAGCGAGGCAAAAAGCTGGTTTTGTTCAGTGCAGCACAGAAATAGAAACTGGAGTTGCATGTAACACTGCAATTGACTGGGATAATCTCAGGAGGCTTTCTCAGTGTCATCAGCCCATCACTTGCAACCTTGTCTTCAATACATATGCATGCATCTCCAGTAGACCTAAGGAACAAAGGAAAAAGCGGAGTGCTGGAGAAGCATGGTATCTGGCAATCTCTTGTTTAGTTGCATAACCTGACATTAAATCAGTTGATACTTTATATTGAGGAATGAATATGGAAATTTCCTTGTGTGTGAGGGATCAAATTGCTTTTAGGAGGAATGCATAGAAATCACTTAAATGTTCCAGTTTTTTTATTTTAAAACCGTGAAAGCTCCTTGCTCAACATAAGTGTTATTTTGAGATTAATACATGCCATTTTTAACTATGCTTCTTTCACTAATCCCAGGGTGAAGCTGAGTAAGTTGTATTAATGCAACAAGTGTTCTTGGAGAGAATAGCTTAAAAATCAGTAGTTCATGTGCTGCTGAATGAGCACACAACTCATAGTTTTTCATTCTTATACTCAGTGCCCTGAACAGTTTCTGAAGTGGGAATTTAACGTGGGAATAATTGACTGGCATAATAAATTAATTTGGTCCAGTATTCCTAACTGCTGGCTGGAAACACAGAGAACTGCTTGGGTTTTTCCTAATACACAGCATTCTTCCATGGGGGAGGTAAATAACGAACTATGAACACTGAACATCTGAGCAGAAAAGCTGCATCTCCTCACTTTGAGAAGAGCAAGATGTCTATTTAAAGTTTATTTTTGTTTTATTTTCTCCCCGTACTTCGTATCCTACTGCAGCATAGCTCAAAACCACATGTAATGAAGCTAGTTCAAAGCCTGTGGAAAGTGTAAGACTTTTTGTCGTGCCATGAACCTGAGAATGAAAAACTATTCTTGTAGAACGTACCCATCAACTTTGCTTTCTTATAAACCCTTAACTGATTTAGCTTGCATTGACATTCTGTGCCTTTTCTGTGTCTTGTCTACTTCTTTGCTCTTTCCATTAGATCCTCCTACTACTACCACTCGACTGCCCACGGTTCCCTGGCATCCTTCGACTGATGGCATCACAGGTTTAGCAACAGAACCTAGAATAATAAATTTCCCAACATCAACCTTGCCAGCAATGCAGGAAGACACTTGGGGTACCGTCATCGGTAGTGCGGTGGGTGGGGCTCTCTTCCTCATACTTGTCAGTGTTCTGGTTGGAATTATCTGCTATAGGAGAAGACGGACGTTCCGTGGTGACTACTTTGCTAAGAACTACATTCCACCATCAGATATGCAAAAAGAGTCTCAAATAGATGTTCTTCAGTCAGATGATGTGGATTCTTACCCTGGCAGTATAAAAAAAGAAATAAAGCATCCAATGAACAGTTTAATATCTAAAGATTATTTAGAAGACCCTGAAAAACCAGAGTGGAACAATATAGACAGTATTAACAGGTACCAGGAACGTTATGAAAGACCAATGGATTACTATGAAAGTGGAACATTGGGAATGAAGTATATGGGTGGTGAATGTTATGATGACAATGAAGAAGACTTTGTTTCTCACATAGATGGCTCTGTAATATCTCGGAGGGAGTGGTATGTGTAGTAACCACTGAAAACTAAATGTGTACCTACAGTTCGTTTCATTGGCTGATCACTTTCAGATTGTTTATACTTACATTAGAGAAGGAATAAACTTTTTGAAATTGATTTTTTTTGAAGGTTTTTATATTGTGACTTGACAAATGGAAATACTGAATCTGGGGAAAATGTATTTGAGCTGCTTTTTTTCCCAATGCTGTACTACTGTTTAAGATTTGAGTTTTAATGCAGAGTGCTTATATTGGTCTATGTCAGAGGTAAAAAAGGCTAAATTAAACTTGCCATTCAATATTGTTTAAGAATAAGAAGTGGCTGTCTTGGCTCTATGATTTAAAAACAAGTTTACCTAAGGCAATGATCAAATATAATCTTTTGGGGCATTTATTTTGCAGATGAAGTGAATTACTCCAATTGAGATACCATTCATGTTAAACCTAACACTTCTGTATAACACATACTTTACCCAATTAAAATGAGTTACAGCAGAATCAAAGCTTTATTTTTAGGTTTTTCTGCACAAAAATGAATACCTCTTAGCATTTCTTGTAACTATGTACTTAAAAGTCGTCATTGCACTGAAACTAACTTATGAACAAAATTTTGAGGAGTAAGTGTGTAAACAGGTCAAAGGTTTGTCTTTGAATAAGATGAAAAATTATTTTTTATAGTCATTGATTTCTAAAGCCTTATGCTAGTGTGTGTATATATACATACAGTAAGATATTTTGTTAGGCCTGTAATTGGCAGGATATCAAAACTCATTAACGAAGACAAGACTTTCTTTGCAAGTACACAGGGTAGAATTTTAGAGACCTGTTTCTGAGGCTCTGTTGGAATCTTACTATTGAATTTGAAAGCTGGAGAATTGGACACAACTTAAGAAGAAAACTAACAGATTTCAAAGCTGGAAGCTAAAGCAAATTTGCTTATTTTCCTGGGTGCCAATAAACATCGAGCATGTTAAGAGGTGTCAAAGCATTTGCTAGAATTTTTATGACCAGAAGTTAAAACAGCGGTTTTACGCTGCTTCTGTATAAGTTACAATGCTTGCTTTGAAGAGGGTGACTAGAATTTCAGGTTATTAGTAGGGAAGTGGACACTTGCATTTTTACTTCATATAGTGAAAACACACTCTGTGATGGTGCAACTACAGAATCTATGAAACAAGGGTTTAAATAAATTGTGCAGTCTCTGTACCGCGGTGGATTTGTTTTCCCTGCAAGTAATCGATACTGATTTAACAACATATTCATGTTCTTGTTCTTTAAAATGACATTGTCTGTAGGACATCTCACTTGACATCTGAACTTGTTCTACTTTGTCTTGAGCTTGTTTGGAGATTCTGTCTTGAGCAGGTTCACCAAACTAATTCTGCTGATTATATAGGGAGGAATGAAATAACTGGAGATGAATTACAGAAAAATGATAAATTCATAAGTAGAATAGTAGATCCTCTGAAGTGCCATTTTTAAGAGTTTAGCTCAAGAAAATGAAGCTGATAAGGTTATTAGTATTTGAAACCTGAAAAGGGAAAAATCTCTGCTACCTTTAAAATGAAATAGGTTGCATAGTTGTGGCTGCTTCATGAGCATTCATGCTGGAAGTTCGTTACTATCCTGATGATCTTTTCATAGCTTACAGCATTTAGAGCTCCACAAAAATAGTTGTATTGAGCAATGTGGACAATACACTGTGATTGCATATGACTGCATGTCTTTAAAAAAGATTAAGACAACAGCTTTATTTGAAATTCAAATGGAAAAGCATCCCTAAACAACTTAAGTTCATATTTGGATTAATGGAGTACTGACACATGATCGACCAAAGTCTCAAGAACAATTGTAAATGATATTGTGTGTCTCTGTAGTTTGAGCACAAACACAAGGAAAGGAGTTAAATTTCTAACAGAAGGTTCTGATCCAAATTATTTCTGGAATAAAGAGATAATACCTCTCTTCAAATAAAAAAAATACTTGATATATCATCTTTAAAAGATGGTGTTACTTGGAAATAAACATAACCATAAACCTGTTCTCCACATGGGATATCTTGCTTTTGTCTCTGTGGATTTTTTGGTTTGATTTTTAAAGATATAGATTATATATATTTAATTCCTATGGGTTAAGAAGTTGAAATGTTTTGGAGTTGAAGTTGATAATAGGGATAGGGCTTATGCGTGTTGCAATGTTTTGTACATTATGTCTGCTGTAAAAAGAATTGATTGTAAGTACAAATGGCTGTTGTGTGAATAAACTTTTTGTTACATTCTGGAACATAGGTAGTGTTCAAAAATGTTTGACACATATATTAAAATTGAAGATGAAAAAGCATAATAAAACCAGAGGCTGTGTAGAAGGATCTGAAGTATTTAAGCTGTTTAAGGTGGGCTTTTTAGCATTTGCTCTTGGACACCCCTAAGGTTATAAACAAGTATCTCTAGAAACTATGAACCTTGAGAATGATAAATAGGTATAGTTGCTGTCCAAAGTTTCACTTTAAGCACAGCTGATACACTGTCTAGGATTCACATTCTTTAAAAAGAAAGTAATTTTTTGTTTTGGCTGCTGTAGCTCTGCTTAAATGTATTTCTTGGAGTGAATCAATTCCCATCTATTTCTGACCAACTGGTGGTTCAAATGCTGTCTAGTTGGCACCATGCATCTTAGGTGCTTTCCAGCTTCTTCAGCTTGGCATGGTAGTCTGGGTTTCTGATCATTCCTCTGGTTAGACTGATTTTTGTGCCTACTTTTTTGCCAAAGCAATTGAAAAAAGCAAATTAAGTGAGCCCTGTGGTAATTGCATTTCATTTCAGTTCCTGGATGTTGCTACATTTGCTGGGATATTGCTACTTTTCCTGGTGTTCAGGGGTAAATGGGTGGGTATTGTCATCTCATCCAAAATGAGATTCAATGGCTAAACTGCCATTGAAAGTATAATACTTCATGATATTTCAATATTATAGCAGAATTTAGCAGGAAAAAAAAAAAGCCCTGTGAAGTTAATACAGTATGAAACAGTCAAGTAACTCTTCCAGTGAATTTGTGATCACAAGACCAAAGCATCTTCATGAATTCTAGACTGAATGGTATATATTAGTTACCTGCCACTTTCTCACTTAAAAAAGAGGGCACCCAGTGTAAACTAAACTTAAGCCAATTAAAAGGCAGTGGTTAAGTGAGCCTTCTACTGATTCATGTGCCTATTCTTCAGGAGAAAATGGGAATTATGGTTCTTATGTATGTAGACTGGTACTGTCAGACAAATGGAGCTTAGGCCAAGAAAACTGTTCTGTAAAATAGAGCGATGATCACTGAAGGTGGTATGTTACTATGATCTTCCGAAGTGAATTAGCTTCCTGCAAGTTGTTCATCTGTGACTTTATCCCTTAAAGTTAAGAAAGATATAAAAAGTGCTTACGTCAGTTTTGTTCAATCTACTTAAACATACTTGCATGAGTGATCCCAGGGGAGTAGTGTGGTAAGGTCTTTCATATGCAGTGAGAGGACAGGAGTCCCTTTATCAGATTGGAAATAAGGTGGATTTGGGTTTTTGTTTGGTTGGTTTGTTTTGTTTTCTTCAAAATGAGGGATGAGAAAAAGACGCCTTTGTCCAGCTTTCAAGCATACAGGCAGAACGGCATTAGAATTATGAGTAATTCATAAAACAGATTAGATAGTTGTTTTGGTTTTTTGACCTGTGAATAAAATATATAGCTGGAGAGGCTCCTAAAACCCCTTCTGGTAAGAGATTAATTAGAGAATGGTTGTGTGGTGTTTGGATAAACACAGCATATGATCCTTTCTGAGGGAAAATAGCTGAAGTAAACTGCATTACAAATATGTTACAAGTATAGAGCTGTGTTAATTTTAAACTCCTTCACTGTTACCTTTCTGATGCAGTAATCAGACCGCTATTTCTGTAGTCTACCTATATTTTACAGGTAAAAGGTTTTAGTGAAGCTAATGTGAATTATTCCAATCATGCAACTTTTTTGATAAGCCTTTTACTGAGATTGATGATATTGAATTTAAAGTATGCTAACAAGTTTCAGAACTTTGAGATTTAAAAGTTTTTGAGTACCTAGCATAGTGAAATGGGTGACCTTTAAAGACTGACAAGTGTGTTAATTCAGTGTGAGAGTTGTTACACATCAGATTTGATGCTGAAGTCAGAAGAAAAATGCTTTTAAAAAACCAAAACAAAACAAACATCTTTTCTCCCCTCTTGTTAAAATTTATTTATAAAAATGACTGTTTCTCATAGCTTGAAGCGTGAAGTCGTGGAGATGATAGATGGTCTTAGGGGTTGCTAGTAAGCAAAGTAAGTGTAAGCAAAGTATTAGTGAGTTTGCGTGTTCATTGCTCCTAGTAGTATATCTTTTTTCCCCTGATTTTTAAGTTTCCCTTTTTCCTTTCTCCAGACTTCAGTGGCTTTAAAGAAAGATTGCCATTAAAGCCATAGTTGTCTAGCTTTTTGAATTAGCACCTCGTTGGCTCTTGTAAGTTCAAAGCATGTGTTCTGTAACTTCATCTTTCCTTGAAATCGAAAATAAAAGCATGCAGCTAGTATTTATTAAAAGTAATAAATGAATATTTTGAAATTATATTATAATTATTTTCATGAACTCTCTTAATTCAACCGGTTTTGTAATTGGGTGACTGGAGCCAAGACTGCAAGAGTGTTAGTGCAGGATGAGGCTTTCTGTTGAAAGGAGGAAACATTTCTCAGAGCAACGCTGAAATAGCTTATCTGAGTATTGAAAGTATGGGAATTTCTTAAAGGTGTCATCTATGCTATCACATTGCAGATGTGCCATTTAAGCAGACATCTTCTGTTGCTGTAGCAGGGGCTGTGATTGGAGCAGTCCTTGCTCTTTTTATCATTACCATCTTTGTGACAGTGCTGCTGACCCCAAGGAAAAAAAGGCCGTCCTATCTTGATAAAGTGTGAGTATGTATTGGATTTTTTTTTTTAATTGAAAGCAATATGCAGAAAGCATTTGTTCTGTACAGGAATTTAAAGGCTTGAGTTTCCTTAGCAGCTGTTCAGCTGTCATAATTTCAGGGCTAAATTTTCAGAGTTAGACAAATGTAAAATCACTTGCAGTTCTGAAAAAGAAATGAGGAAGCTAAGAATGACTTCAGAGATAATATAATTCTTTTCAGAAGTTTGGTTGTGGGTCTTTTTTTTTTTTTTTTTGAAAGAAAACTGCTCATCGATTGAACTTGGAGGGCAGGGGAGAAGTCCATCTTGACTGATGTCACAGACTGCTAGTTTATTGTAACTGTAGGTCTAATATGAGAGCAAATTGACCATGCTTTGCAGAAGTGAAAGTCCACTAAGTTTTATCTTGATATATGTGTAAAATGAAGTGAGCACCCGCAGACGTGTGTGCATTAGAAATGACTGACTTAATGTGCCTTCTTGGAATATTGGTTGTTTCTTCAAGTCTGGTGCAGACATGTGGTTTACTTTTCTAAGCATCCAATATGGTCAAATAAAAACAAGCAAACAAAGTCTATGGAACACGTATAAAAAGTGATGATGGCTTTGAATATCTGTAAATATAAGTCTTTGCACACATGCCATATACAGTTAATACTTAAACTGAATGAGAAATTAAAATCTCTCCTGTCTGTATATACTTAAAAGTAGAATAAAATAACTTGTAGCATTTAGCATAAAATAAGTTTCAGCATTTAAATCTCTTGAGTGAGCAAGATGAGTCAAGTGTTTTCCCACAAGTAAGTAATTTCTAACGTGGTTAGAAATACTGTTTTCTTGGTTTTTTTTCTCTTAAATTCTGTAGCTGAAGCATATTTATATGGATAGTCTTAAAATTGTAATTCTTTTATAACCATTTTCTTTCACGGAGAAAGTTACAGTATAAAAGTCTTGCATATAATAATTGATTCTAAGGCTTTCTCGAAGGTTTTTCAAAGAAAGGTTATGGTATAAATGTTGCTCAAGCTGTATCTCATAACCTAGAAATGATGGTAGATACTAATAGTCCCTAATCCTACTTAGTTGGGGGTGTGGGGAGTTCAGTCTACTTAACACCTTATAGGATAACTAACAAATTATAGGCGGTGCTTTTCTACAAAAAGTGTGTGGCTGAATTATTGGCAGTGTTGGGTATGAGTGTTGGATGATTTGGCAGCTAAAATAAATAATATATAATTGGCCATTCAATTGGACTTCACAAACACGGCATGTCATATTTCGTTCTTTTACTACAGGATTGATCTTCCACCCACTCACAAACCATCCTCATGTGAGGAGAGAGCATTCTCTGTACCACAGAAAGAAGCTATGCTTCAGGTGAGTAAGTGGTTATGTATATCTTAATTGAGGTAGGAGAAGTGTTTACTTTATGACCTTAATTTAGTCTGATTTTGCTTTCCTCATAATGTATGGAGTTTTTTGATTGTTGATTCACAGCCAAGAGATGTGTGGTATCTTAATCTCATGTCCTTCATATTAATCATCCTTAAAGGTCAGGAAACTGGTAGATAGATCATTTTTGTATCTCTAATAGTGTTTGACAGACTTTGCTCCTCCTGCAGTAGAAAAAGCTATAGTTGAAATTCTGTGGTGATTAAAAGAATATACACAGCTTTATAAAATAATCTTCATATGGGGGAACAAATATACTTGGTAAACTTAACAAGGGACAACTGCCACTGTTTTAAGCTGTTAAGGTTTGAGTGGTGGGGATATATTGGATTTGGGGCTTTAGTGTGGCTAATTTACTGAAGTATGGTTTGGATTCCCAGTGAACATCACTAAATCACTTTTAAGTGCTTGCAGTTAAGTAACTTCTAATTTTGTCTTTTTTCTTGAATTTATCTATCAGCAACAAAAGACTCTACTAATTCTGTGACAAATAACTGAATTTTTATTACACCCTCACGGGTAGCTTCATGTAATCTAAAGTAATGGTGTCCAAACAAAACAGCAATAGGCGATGAAGTTCCTTACCAGCATTTAGTGTTTGTGTGAGTGTAGTCTGATATGACAGAATCATAGAGGTGATACGGTGGAAAGCTAATTCTAGCAAATGAGACAGTTCAAATAAGCGGGGAGCACGGAAGGATAGGACTGCCCTTCTTAGCTACAGCATGCCTTTGCAGTGCGTTGGGCTGCTTGTGAAACTCCAGGTGAACTCAGAAGGCTTCTTTTGCACAAGGCAACATGGAAAAGGAAAGGACCTGTTTATTGGAGACAGCTTCAGTTCACGGTATTGATTATTACGCTTCATACAATAAACCAGTCTGTTCGTGAAAACTATAGATCCTGACTATAGGCCCTAAACTGTGATTATATATATATATATTAAATCCCTTTGATTTTTAGATTTCTGCTTACAATGAAGAAAACTTTAATCACCTATCAGTATTAGTGAGAATTAGATTGTAATTGTTCTTAACAGGATTTTTTTTCCATCTTCAGTACTTTGTATAAATAATGTGATTCTAACCACTGATGTGCTGAATTATAAGACCGAGGTAATTGAGGCAATCATTTGTTTATAACAAATACCGTTTTTCGAATACTCTGGTGTACCTTTGCAGCTATAAGGACCTATAGAAGCCTTTTTTATTTTCTGATAGAGCGATGCCCTAGGAGAAGAAATCTTCACTCATCTTCAAAGATGGATTTTGGCGTAATGCTGAAAAAAAACTCGTGTAGGTTTTCTTCATGTGATTGCTGGTTACTAAAGCTCACCAAATATGAGTTATAGATAAAAGCTTTCCTCTTTCTCCTGAAAGTAATGCATGAAAATAATATTGTGTATTATAAATAGTACTTTGAGTAACATTTGCTAATATTGTTGCTGAATGAAGCAAGAAACTTTTCTGGGATACGTTGCTACTTTTAGTAGCAGCCTGATGATTATAATAGAAAGGTATAAAACACATAATTGGCTAAAAAGAGTAATAGGTTTTTGTCTTCTGATCTTGGAGGTGGTATAACACCTAAGATGACACAAAAGAAACAATGCTTTTCTGTGCTAATTATGTAGTAACTCTTCTGTCACTACAATACTCAACAAATGCAATATTGATGACTCATTCTTCTGCAAATACTTCTCTGTGCTTTAAGTATTATGGTAAAATATTATCTTGCTTACAGAATCAGAAGATATGGACTACTTGTGCATTTGTAGGGCTGTGGGATGGCAAAATTAGAACAAAAGGAAATGCAATTATTTGTCCTTTACAGGGCTACTCATGAAGTGTATACCTTATTGTTTTCCTCCTCTGAACTCTGTTGGCTTTGAATTCTTTCTTGGTTTTGCTTACTGTGGCTTCTATTAGTGAATACTTAAGAACTAAGAAAAGCTGAAGCTGACTGTAGTCTTTGAACATATAATAAAACGTTTTATCTAAATATATTTTGTAAATAGAGAAAAGACCCTAAGCAGAGTGAATTGAATAGTCATTTCTCTCAAGCTGGATAAATACAGTTTTAAGTTGTTTTGGGAGACAGAGGAGAGAGATGTAGTTCTTTTTCAGGCTAGGTGTTAACTATGATTTATTTTAAAATAATGGTTGTTGCATAACATTGTCAGCCTACCTGTTCTTTTTCTCTTCTGTGGAACTCCAAAACTGAAAAGAACTGGAGTTGCAGGCTGAGTCTTCCTAGCTGGTGTTACCTATAATCAACACGTACTCTGTTATGCTTGAGGCAAGCGCTTCTGCTTTATCTACTAGAAATAAGTGTCCAAATAGCAGCTTTAGCCAAGAAGTGCTTGGTTGCATTGTTTTGGTGTAATAAGCCAACACTTGAATAGCTGTAAAGAGGTAAAAGAAGCAAGTTAGCAGCTTGTCACTATGTTTTGTCCTGTTTGACTAAAAGTCTGTACTAGCCACAGAATTTACGGTCCAAATGCTGTCTGAACTGCATTTTCTAGTCATAAATGAGAAGCGTGCTGGTGAGCCTCTCTCTAGATAGTTCAGATGTAAGCTTCTGGTTACGCTGCAAAGAACTGCAAGTGAAGTGTCGCTGCATTGTCAAAAGCAATAGATGGTCAAATTCAATCTGAGGGGAAATCTTACGCAGTACAAAGGTGCAAAGCAAAGTTAAGAGAGAATGAACTAAAATGGTGTCTTCTGCATACTCAAAATAACTGACCATTAAGGTGGATTGGTTCAATTTAAGCTGATTCAGGTAAGTTGTTACATGTAATGTGCAAATCTTTAAACCATCTGTACAGTTATTGTTCAAATCATGCACAGTACCTTTTTAGGATATTGTGAAGTATTCCAGATGCAACTGAATTAACTGAAATTTTCCTGTTTGTGTCCCAGCAGTCAATATTTAAATAGATTTTACCCATATCTGAGTGGATGAGTGTTGGTATTAAAATGAAAGGGGGATGTTGTAGACATTTGATAGTACTGGGTCACCAATATCTTTCATAGTTACTCCTTCAGACTTGAAAGCTTTAAGTATACTTTAAGTATACATTAGCATTTATGTTAAATAATATGCTACAGCATGTAAAAGTACGATGTAACTGAGTTCTCATAATTTCTCTATACTGGTATTTGCAGATACCAATTTATGTAGTCATGTGCCTCGCTTAATTGAGAAGAACCGCTTCACTTACAGCCCTTAAAGACTGAGGCAGAAGTCCAAAACATAGGAATACTACATGGAATAAAGGAAAAATGGCAATGTGAATAGTTTTATTTACTGTGAAGACTGTAGGTTCATCTTTATCAACTTTTTTAGCAACAAAGCTACTGCTTTTGTCTGGGTGGCTTTTTAATAATCTTTGTAATGGAAATACTATTTTGTTACTCAAAACTATTTTTTGCATGTAATATGAAAGAGCAATGAGCAGCCTGCAGGTTATATCCTTGATGAGGGGTCTGTGCTTGTCAACTGAGTTTTGAGGCAAATCAAGAGGAAGTTGAGCAATGGATGAATTCCAGTGGCTTAAAGAGGAATTTCTCTATTGCATAATATTTATAAAAGGACTGGGAGAGTGGGCACTAATTCAGGCAATCCTTTGAATCATTAGAGTTAGTTTCACTATATTTCAAAGAAGATATTGCTAAGAAGCAAAACTTCTTTACTTTGCTACTTGCCTAGAAACATGCTGAGATGCACAGTCTTTGACACTGTGAAAGAACTGAAGTTGTCTGGCTTGATGGGTGCTTCTGAAGGAAAGAGGAAAAAAATGTTTTGTGCAGTGCAGGAACGTTCAGAGTTCTTGAAACATTCAGAATTTAATAGGGCTTTTTTGTAGCAACAGAAGTGGAGAAGGGAAATACAACCCCACAGGTAATTCTAGCCATGAGAAGACTGCTTTTAGACCTGCAGCTTTTAAGAATACCTCACGTATATAGCCAAGCAACCTGGTCAGACACTAAAGCTCTTTAATGGTAATATGTATTCCCATTCAAAACAGGAAAGAAGATGGTGAAATTGTATTAGCACAGTTAAAAGCATGTAACACCATTTACTGAATGATGATATTTCCGGATCAAATTTGAAAAGATCACCCACGGTACTCTTAAATCTAGCGTAATATTGATTCATTTATAGATTATGGCTCTCTTGCAGTCTTCTAGTTCTTTTCCTAATGGTCTTAATACAGGTGGGAATGTCTCTTGCTTGATGAAAAAGGAAGCATTATTGTTATAATTTGCCTTAGACTGAAGAGCTGTTTAGGCAAACAAGATTGAATGGAAGGAAGCACAAAATGTGCATGAAGTCATCTATATTGAAGAAGGATCTTAGAGTAGAAAAAAAACATTAACCAGATAGGGACTAGAATAAGGCACAATTTTTTTTATTAGTGGACACTTGTAATAGGATTTCTAAATAGGAAAAGATGTGAAAATGTAAGGTTAAGATGGTGGTGAGATAATTGGTTTAAGCTTTCAAAGGACTGTTTGCAAAGGAGCATGTTTAGCGTGAAACAATGCTTTTATGAAATTCTGGAAAAGCAAACATTTCATTATTAATATTTATACTTATTAAATAATTATTTATTATTAAGTTTTGTAATTACCAATCATTGGAACAGGCTGCCCAGGGAAGTGATTGAGTCACCATCCTTGAAGGTATTTAAAAGACGTGTGGATGTGGCACTTAAGGACATGATTCAGTGGTGGACATGGCAGTGCTAGGTTAAAGCTTGGATTCGGTGATCTTAAGGGTCTTTGCCAACCTAAACGATTCTGTGATTCTATAAAATGTAAAGATAAGACAATGCAAACTATTGTAAGTACCAAAGCACAAAACCCCAGATGCACTGCATAGAAACACTGTAGCTCAACACCAGTTTTCTTCGACAGTACCGGATAGTTTTGGTTCTGTCATTTAGTTGCTCCGTGGCAGTAAAAGGTGCAACTCCCTTTTCTGGCAAGGGCGTTGTGTTTTCATGCCGTGTGAGATGGTTTCCTTTGTCTCTAGTTTTAATTGAATAAATGAACACACTGGAATTTCCTGTTCTGGGTTCCAGTGTTTATCGAAATCATGTCTACATCTGCTGTTGATAGAAATTCTAGAGCAAGCAGATTTTTTTGCTCACAGAACAGTAGCCTTTGGTGGTGTCAGGGTTCTTGTTCCCCATGTGTGTTTTCACCTCCTTGTGTGGTGAATTCATGCTCTTAGCTCGGGTATGATGAAAGAGGATTGTCTCCTGGTAAGCAGTAAGTCACGTATTCTCAGAGTTGATCTACAGATTGCATTCTAAGGCTTGAGGCGCAAAAGCAGTATGACCTTAAGGGTGGGAAAGAAAGTTTTTAATGGAGTTACAAGACAGAAAACATCACAAACAAAACTTCAAAAAATAAGCCTGTGAAGACAGTGGAAAAGAACTGTTGGAGGAGTGGGGAAAATAGAAAATATTAGATGAGTTTTCAACTTGTTTCACAGTGATTCTGCAGGTCATGTTAAAAGTTAAGTAACTCAAAATTGCTTCAAAACTTTGTAATGAATGTGGAAAAGTAAAAAGGGAAGAAGAAAAGAATGAAACGTTACTTGAGATTGGTAGTGTTTCTGCTTTAAGACAGCAACTTGGCTACTTTGTGTTGTTGCTACCTCTGGGAGGCTGTTGGGAAAATCAGGAATTATAAAATGTAAGCAAATGTACAATTGTGCAAAAGCCGTTACTGTAGCCTATTGTGTCCCTATACTACTAGCTAAGTGTGGCATAGAGGGAAGAATTTAATTAGGAGTGACAATACCATAGTGTAAGCTGTATCCTATCATAATTCTCAGTTAGCGTTGCTTGGTATGATTAAAATTGGCCATCCTTTAACTCAGGCAGTTGGTGATTAACTGCATGTTTGAAAGTAGCCTGTTTCAGTAACAAAGTTACTCCATCATAATGGTGACAAAAAAAGTTTGGAAAGGAAGGGAGGTTTCGAATCCTCCATGTTAAGTAACTGACATTATAATCAATATATTATATAGCTTGGTCTAATCTGAAAATTGTGGTTTTATATTAACTTTTTAGAAGTAAACTAGTGCTCATGTAGAATTATTGTTGAAAGTTAAACTGATTTTTAGAAACAGAATTATAATTCAAAATTTATGCCATTATATCTGAAATGGAACATCGATGTATCACTGGCATGGTTCTGTAGTTCTGAAAACAATTTGTGTGTGAAGGGATAAGTGAGCTGACTGGTGGAACTCAGCAAATGCATAAGAAACATCTTATTAAACTCAAAGCAAACAAATCAAAGTGTTACTTCTGAAATGTTTGAGAGAATTGTATTGGCTCTTCATAATTTCATAAATGTATCAATCTACTACAGTATTAATTCAATACATGCAAACCTCTGTTTACATTGCAGGTTTAATGAGTAGGTGTTTTCAGACATTGCATTTAATATTGAGGAAAAAAATATTTGTTTGTCTTGAATGAGACTTTAAACTCTTACTTATTCAAACTTTTTTTGCTACTGAACAGGAGGGGGAAAAAATCCTACTCTGTAATGTCTCATTTGTCTGAAGGTCTAGAATGAGACAGCTAGTTATAGTTGTTCTTCTGTTTTCTCCCCATAGTCCCATTAGGCACTAGTGTAACTGTAAAAATATTGAGTTTATGCTATTTTTAGTGAAGTGTTACTTCCCAAACAAAGGTTTAAATAACAGATAAAATGGTTAGGATCAAAACTGGCCCCTCTGACAGTGAGCTGGCTCAGTTGTAGGAAGGTTTTCTACTCATGAGGAAATCTTTTTAGTTACGCTAAATCCTCCCTGGAAAAAATACCTTTATTTGCAGAGATGCAAATGTATAGTTGCAGTACAGTTTTTCTTTTTTAAAACTAAGGTTAAGAAGAAGAAAAAAAGTTCAACATTTAGATACTCTACCACTCTTGATAGATTTCAAAACCATAAACACCTAACAAAGAACTGAGTTCCTTAGGATTTGAAAATATGCATTCAGGTGTGCTCTCTGTAACGTATGCAGTGTATTTTCTACATGGAGCCCAGAAAATGGGCAAAGAAGCATTTCTTCCTGAAATGGGTAGACTTTGTCTCCCAGATATAATCAAATTAGAATTCTATAAACATACACAAAATGACAAACTGTATTTTAATTAATGGTGTTGTAAATAAGTGAATTGAGTTTTAGTTTAGCTCTTTGGTCTGTTTGGAAGATTCTTGTATTGCCTGTCCTCTTGAGGATACGGTGCTCTGCTCTTCTTTTGTGCTTTGGTTGTTTGTTTAGGGGAAAATGAGTGAGGCAGTTCCAGGCCTGGATTATTCTGCTTACTCCAAATTCTAACTTATTTTGCACGTTTAAGATGTGTATATAAGCTGATCATTGCTGTAACTACTAATTGAATGGAAATATTCAGCAAATTCACGTACACAGGCAGGTGTTGAAAATGACTATTTAACTTTAGTGAAGAAAAAATCATGTCCAGCTATTCTTAGCCTAAGTTAGGTCTATTATGAACTGTACACTGTTTGTATTCTGTTCTGGTACAAACCCCACTGCAGAAATGAACTCTTGATGCGATGGTTAGCCTTGATCGATGATTTTTCCTTCATGCTGTTGCTTTCAATGCAGTGCAATTGCCCTCTCTTTTTGGAGATAATTACAGGCACCATATGTTCATCCACTCTTCGTCTTCCATTTTGTCGTATAATCCTGTAACTGTTAAGACTGTGTTCTGCTTGTCCATAAAGCTTCACTTTTTAAGTCATCACTCTGATATCTCAGACCAGTGACTGCATAACCTCAAGGTACAGGTTTGCTGCCTTTGGCTATACCTGAGCCTATTGTCTTCAGCTGCTGTGATGTTATTCAACTTTTTGCCTGTTTGGTCACCTTGAGGTTGCTGATGGCAAAGCGATGGTAAAGCTGTGAAACTGGCTAGTGACAGACCGGAGCTAAAACAAGCAGTATTAAGCTGCAGAGTTGCCTGTTTTCTGAATAAATCTGATACCTAGTCATTGAGGGCTCCCTGTACTTGACCCAGATATCCTTAGTTGTACATTATTATGAAGAAAACTTCTTTTACTTACCTTCTTTACACAGCATAAACGGGAATTATGTTTATTCCAGGAGCTTTGCTATCTTTTCTAAAACAATCCCAGGGGTTGGTAGAGGGTTGATTCTTTGTTTAGAAAGAAGATGTCTTAGGGAGCAGAATGGATTGGAGGTCTTGAGCTTTACAGAGTAAGCTTTAAGTTGTCAGGGAAACCACTTAATTGAGAAATGCTGCTAGTGAGTCATGAGTCAAGCAGTAAAAGTTCCAGGATCCTGCTAGGGTGAGACCTGAGTAAAATCATGGGGCTTATTGTCTCCTGTTGGATCAGTGTGGGGAATTGCTCAGATAAATATCTATTCTTGTCATCCAGCAGCTGCTGAATTTAGCAGTAGTCTGCCTTGTGAGATTGGACTAAATTTCCACTTTAAGCACTGAGAATATCAGAAAGTATGCAAGGAATTTTAATGATGTTTATCGCGATTGGTACATGAGTAATGACTGAAGGAAACAATTGGCTATTCTGAAAAAAATATTGAAGGACGTGGTGNAGGGAAGAACCACACCATCCAAACCAAACAACTTATTTGTGGACATGAGATTTTTGTTAGGTATTAGAAAAGCTTGCTAACAGAAGAACAGAGAAGATATTAGGTTGCCTGGGGAACTTATCTGTGGTGCAAGCTGCTTTTGAATTGTATCTCCAAACACTGTTCAGGCAAGACATTAGTATGGGTATTTCTGCTTCAACCAAATGTCTGGGTGAACTCTGGCAGAAGTTTCTTTCTGCCATGTTTTTCTAGCTTGCTTCCAAGAACACGGTAAGTGTGCTGATATATATGCCAGTAGAGCTGCTTTCTAACAACAGAATCTACCAATAAAAGTTACTTCCTCTGCACGTGCATGTTAACCATACGTTGTTAAGTATAGATAAGCTACACGTAGCTCATTTTTCTTCAGGTGTATACAATGGGCAAGATTTCCATCTGATATTATTTCTTAAAGTTAGGTGATTTCAGCCTAGATGGTGTGTTTGTGTATTTGAATATGCGTTTGTGTATTTGGGTATGGTTTTGGCTATATGTGAAGTGTATACTAAATAAGCCACAACTATGTCATCCTTACAATATCAGGAGTGCTAATAATGACCAACTGTTCCAGAAGTGATACAGTTGACAAGCTAGAGAAGCTTTCTAAGATACTATTTTCTACCTAGAAGTTAATGTGTCTTTAGTCTCTAAGCCGTATATATTCTAATGGACAGGAGTAACATCTGCATTATGTACGTCTTCTGTGTACTTGTAATTTTATTGATATGCACTTGTTCTCTCAAATTGAGGGCTAGCACAAGCACTTCTGTCAGGCTAAAGCAGTCACACTGTTGGGAATGCTGGTGTTTGCTATGCGTTCAGGCTCAATGTATTAGCTCATAAAGCTGTCGCAGAGCCCCTCTACAAACGGGAACAGTTTTGTTAGGAAATGTAAGAGGTGTGGGTAGGGCAGAGAGCAATGACCGTCTCCTACCTGAGAACTTCTGTTTTTATGATGGAGTTTCTGGGAGACATGACCAAAGAAGAGTGAAGTGATAGCTTTGATCACTAGGTCACTGTCAGCTTTAAGGTTTTTTGTTACTGTAATAGTTATGCGGTGCTAATGAGTTTCGAAACCCAGTGTTAAGCAGTCTTCAAAACTGTATCGATCTTGGTGGTGGGACTGTTCTTTGGGAATCAACAAAGGGCAAATAGCTGCAAATAAAGTGACTTTCTAAGACTACTTTGGTAAGTAGGGGAGGGAATCAGGTAGCAGGACCCAGCCAGATGGTAAGTTGAGGGTATTTCCCTGTTCCGGCATAGCCAATGTTCCAAAGGACTAATGGGCTTAATGAATAAGCAATGGACTCCTATTTGAGTTGCAGAAGAACTTACTGGCTCTGGCTATGTTTTTATTATCAAGCCATGCTGAACAGTAAGTTGACGTTGAGAATTTAGGGTGTTCATGCAATACACATTTAAGTGGATTTTGCTTGCTGTTAGCTCTTGTCCTGACCTGTGAATAGAATGCTAATTAGTTCCTGTTGAACATCTAGTTATCAGGCCTTGCTAGACCTCTAAAATAATTTTTTGGAGAGATACACTTTCAGAAACAGGTTTTAGGCCTCACAGAAGAAGTTGATAGAATGTCTAGGCAGTGTGGACCGACAGTTGGAAAATCAGTCAGCAAAACAACTTTTTTTTGTAGACAAGTTGTAAATAATGAGTTTAATTTTACTGAAAAGCATTGTTTGTTTTAGGTAGTCACATTAGAAGTTTTTACTTTTTCAGTAGGAAGGACTTTGATTAATTTTATCAAGTTAAGAAACAGAAACATACTTCCTTCTACTCTCAGTAGTGTACAATTAAATTCTTTTTTAGTTAAATACTTTTGTGCAATATCAGACTCAGCATTTATCCATATGATGCTTGTGAAAACTTTATGCTGTATAACTGATTTGGGATTTCACTTTGTTTTTAACCTGTGGCTTATCTAAAAATGTCATGTTAAAATAAAAACATTTTAATCTTTCTCAAACATGCTTATGCTTAAATAAAAAGTCAAAATTAAATATGTGTAAATAACACTTCTGAAATTGACAATAGCATCTTTTTTTCTTCCAGAGATTAGCTTGTAAGAAGTATTCTAAATGGTAGTCAGTCACAAGGCAGAGTGTATTTTGTGATGACTGGCACTCTTGTATAAACCAAGCCGATTATGCAGTCTTGATTTCTGACTTGTTTCCACTGTAACTTTTCTTCTTTCAGAAAGAACATTTTGCTTTGCAAAACCAGTACAGAGAGAAAGACACTGGAAACTTGCAGCACATGGTAAACAATAAGGTGGCTTGAATTCCTGATTGAAGCTTCAATTTCATCATGTTGCTTAAAATTTTAAGCTTATAGGGATGACTTTCATGAAGAGCAAAGTATTTACCCATCCTAGTCAGTAACTACTGGATGTGTGGCATTACTATCCACAAAGTGAAAAGTGTTAATACCATTTTAATATCCTATATTTCCTATGTAGTTTTTCTGACTAATCTAAATACATAAACAGTAAAGCTTTGAAGTTCTTGTTCAATAAAATAACAAAGCACAGGAGTGCTGACAGACTACTTCATAGTTTGTGTTTTGCTTTTTAGATTTATTCAGCCTTAAAATCTAACTTCCTTTGAAACAAAAGTTTGAGGTAAACTGAGTAGTTACTAACATTTCTGTCATATGTCTGTTAGTGATTAGAATTTTTAAGTTTGTATTTCTTGATTCATAGGATTGTTTTGGAGATCATGCACCTTTTTATTTTGCTTAAAGCTTTAAGAAGAATAGGAATTGCAGGTTCTATACATGAACTGTGAAACTGATTACTTCTTGTGTGTGTTTAGAAAGCTGTGAATGGAAGACAATTTACTTGTGAGGCTGAAGAGCCACAGGAGGAAGAAAGTCTTCAGCATATGTATCCAGTTTATCAGCAAACACACTACAAAAACTGGAGCAGCAGATACCCTCAAAATTCAGGACCTGGAAGAGTCTACATCAATCCAAGGGAGCATTATGTGTGATTCCGTACCCAAATGTCTTAAAAGTTAAGATACACGGATTTTACTACCTGTTGACTGTATTACCAATATGTCTGGTCTTTCATCTCTAAAATAATTGGTCTTTTTTCTTGTGGGAAGAAATTGGATGGCGAATTTTGTATAGGTAAACTCTATGGAATTTGAGACTTAACTTGCTTCTAGTCCTTGGTATGTATTTGTTTTTGTAGTTATATCAACCTGCCAAAAGAGGAGAGCCATTTAGCTTTATTAACCTTTATAGTTGTAAGATGTATAAATTAGATGAATTGGTTGATGCATGCCAAAATGTAGTTAAGCTATTTCCCTGGTTATTTCTGGGAGCATTCTCTCCCTGAATGGATATTTTACAATAACCTTACCTATGTAAAAGTGAGTAAATATGAACAAGACAACTGAATCCCTGGTGACATTCAGTCGCAGGCTGAGAGTCATTTTTTTTCATCTTTGAAAACTTCAGATAATTATCATTTTGACTGGCCTTAGCTATTGATTTCTCATCTAGCTCTACCTCTCCCAGTCAAATGAGCAACTAGACTACCTCTCAAATACTGACTTGCTGTTTCATAACGTATGTTGTATGTCTTCCCACCTTGTTAAAAGTAAAGCAATTTCCTTACATCGCAAACTTCTTGGTTTATGGTGATCCTGGCTGTCACTTGATATACTTGCTGGTTGTAATTTCACAGTAGGTCTATATGAAGCTCAGTTGCAGGAGGTAGATGACTAGACAGACAAAACTTCTTGAAAGTGGCATATGTAGCTGCATCTTACCTACAAATTGCTATTTAGCCATTTTTGCGAGTATGACTCCAATGTTAAGTATTACAGAGTTTGTCTTGCTTGGTAATAAATACATTTCCTGTTCTTTGGCTTCTTCTCAGTTTGCAATAAAACTGCCTATGATGTGTTCTTATGTCTTAACAAGAAAAGGAAAGCTTCAGTAGACTTCAATTAGTTTTCATCACTGTCGTTTAATCTTAACCAGTAGTGTGAAGTAACTGGAGAATGTCCCGATGTTACCAGCGCTAACAATATTCCACATGAAATTTTATCAGTGGGGGGTAATGGTTGAAAAATGTGCTCAGGATCTTTTTAGAAAATATGTTTTCCTTTGGAGTAAAAAATAAATATTTAGCACGTAAAAAAATATGTATATAATGTATTAGTGCTGAAAGGAGCTCACAGGACAATCTTAAAATATTTTAAGACAGCAGGAAGTAAGACATTGACTAAAACTTGCCACAGGAACTTAACTTACGTGTGTTCTGTACACATAAGTACAGAATAATGATTTTCAGTCAGATGACCTTAAGAAAAAATGTTGAGAAGAATGGTTATGTCATACTGAACTAGCTATTGATACAGAATTAAACTTTACTTCTGCAGTATTAGTGTTTTCTTTACAGATGATTGGATTTTTCAGACAGAGGGAAGAGTCATAGCTGTAGAAGCAATAGATTTGAAAGCTAGTATAGTTAAGTGTGCTGCAGGCAGGATGCTGTATCCAACCTGCATTCATCTCCATCATAGTAAAGTTATTGAGATCCCTATCCACAATAGGGCTACGTAAATATTTCTAGTTTGTTACAGGTAGCAGCTAGAAGGTTATGGCTTAGGTACCCATGTTGTGGTCACTGTACAAGTAGGCATTAACTGTTCTTTTGCTAAGCAACTTTGTTATATGATGTGGATGAAGTTGTCGGCTGATGGAATGGCAAAGAAAAAGATTGGAGAGAACCTCTTTCTCAGGAGCTTTCTTTGAATGACTGGCAACTTGCTTTTCTCTTAGGGGACTGAGCACATTCATGGAAAATGAGCAACTGGTTTTGATTTTAAAGCCTTCTGCCATATTGGAGACCTACAGAATGGCTTATGTGCCCCAAAAACACGTATTCCAATATTATCAGTTTAAGCAGCTACCTCTTTCTGCAAGCGTTGCCTCACTTATCCTTACATTACTGCAGCTCCAAAAAACATCTATTGCCAGAACATGAAAAGACAACAGTCTCTTGGCCAAATGTTAAAGCAAATAGAATGACAGAACATTGAGATGAACTGTAGTGCTTGAGATAATAATTTGATCAATATCACTGAGCAAAACTTCATACAAAAAATATTTGGTTATATGTTATAGGGTGGTTCAAAACAGTGTTACTGTGATAATGCTTCCACTACATTCATTAGTACAGTGTGATATTGAGCAGGTGATCATTTCAGTTCCTATTATGTTGACAGATGACGTAAAAACCAATTATTTTGGGTTGAGACCTCTTCTACTGCTTTTTATTCTTATTTGCAGATACATTTTTGTTTGAAAAGTTGAAGCTTTGGGAGAAGGAGGGAGGAAGGAAGAATGCTATCAACAGGGCTATAATTGTTTTTTGGAATTTGTAAAAAAAATAGCTTAAAAAAGAAAAATGTAGTCCACCTATGCCCATGTTATATATCAACAAAACTGCAGAAAGCTTGAATTGCAAACTATCCATCAGCATGTAGTTTGCCCTAAAGTCATTAGGGAAATATGTTATCATGGTTATTAACTGTGAGAAATGCTTTTTGTGTAATCTGTTCAGGGACATTTAGAGTGTTAGGGTTTCTGAAATTGTAGTCATAAGTGTGGCTGGATTTTCGGGGAGGGGATTTGGCATAGAATGCTCTGAAGAGAACAGAAAAATGTCTGCTGATTATGATTTCCCACAGAAAGGAGTGTGCACATAAAAGTAAGTTTGATCTGCTTTTTCAAGGTGTAGAAAATGTCCTTTTTTATTTTTGTACATCTTCAAATGTTTGTATTTGTATATTGATTTGAATAAAAACACTCAAAATATAGACTTTTCATATGTTCTTTAGATTTATGATCGCTTAAGGTATGGAAAATGCATCCACTTTCTTGGTGACATATTTCTTCCTCTCTGGTTGTATATTCAGAGCATGTGTTTTTTTCCTAACAGTACCCCTTTTCTGGATATCTGTGGTGTTGGATGCTGAAATGAGATGTCCTTTCTACACTTGTTTTATTTGCGGGGCATATAATACTTTGTGAAAATCCAGCACTTATGTAAACTGAACACCCAGAATCGCAGTTGTGGGATGTAGGAATGGAGGGGAAGAGTAGTAATGCACATCTCTGGCTTTGAATGCAAATTGTCCTCTGCTCAAGTATGTTTAAATTCTACAAGCTTGTCTAATTATAGAAAATATCATTTTTTGCTATGTCCAAAATGTTGGTGGATGTAATACAAAGGAAATGTACTAATTACAAGGGAAACACTTAACAAGAGATTATTAAAGGACTACTGTTGTTAGGTCACAAAATGATCAAATGTATAGGATATCCAGCTGGAGGAAAGCCCAATAAAAAGGGGTGATAATTCGTGAAGAGTGGAGGGAAGGTTTTCACCTTCAGAGTTCTTAACTTTAGCTGCTTGCTGGTAGTGATACTGCTATTTCCTTCTCTCAGTGGTACAAATTTGGGTGCAGAATGCTGTACTGCTGTACAGATACATGCTTAAAATACAGTATAGTAACTTCATTGATGCCACAGACCTTAAGTTTCTCTTTCTGTCTGAACCACTGTGTTGTCTGAAGGCGCTGCATGCGAGTGCTGTAGTAACACAGCAGATGAAATTGTTTTGACAAGTTAGGTCACTTCGGAGATTACTGGGAGAGCTAAAGCTCCAGGAAAAAAAAACTAAAATGGCCCTGGTAGTTCTTAACTGCTCAGTTGCCTGGTGGGAGATGGCCTGGAGTTTTTTATCCCACTTGTGGGATGTGTCCAGAGTATTGGAAGACTGGGTTTGGCTTTTGGAAACGTGTTTCATTCCAGTAGCAAAACTAATACTTCATTGCTGTGTAAACGTTATAATAGAGCTTACCAATGTCATCAAAACATTGTTTGAGATTAATCAAGCTAGCCTGCATTTTTAGTGGTATTTCAAAGGTATGTTACCTGGTGTTATGCAAGCGGTGGTGTAGATCCTTTGAATACTGGGGAAATTTAGAAGAACCGGCTTGGTACGGAAAGACGTGGCCAGTTGTTGTGAAGGTGGTTAAAAATAGTTCTGTTCTAATGAAGTGCTAAAAGTTCATGTAAAAGTTATGGTAAACTGATAAGGTGGTGACTACTGGTAAAAAGCAAAAGCTGGAGAGTGGTTGAGTCTCAACAGAATAACACAATAAATTTTTTGGTTTATTCCCCCATGGACGTAGATGGCTTAGAAAATTCAGTGGCAAAATTCAGAGTTCCTTTCTGTCAGAAAGTAAAGATTTGATGTTTCTCTTTATTGAAAATGATGGCATTGTCATTAGCTGAGTGAAACTGAACAAAAATGCACAACAGATTGTGTATCTTAGTAATAATTATTCAAGCAATGAAACCCCAGTAGAGATGTGTTAGGCGTTGTAATCTGCACTTGCAACCCCTCAGCGCACCTTTTCCTAGTCTTGTTTTGTGATCTTAACTTGAGTTGATTTTATGCTGTGTCTAAATCTAGATCCTTCAGTTGCCAGTAGAAAACAAATTCTACTTAGCTTACAAGTAAAGATGTGATTCTTCTACCTCTTTCCGTGACTAGTAATCAAGACTGTGCAATTGGAATTTAGCTCACTATTTTGAGACCATGCTGGAGACAAAGTAGATTCCAGCTTGCTCACCACCTTAGAGGAATTTGAATTTACTATGCAGGGCTACACACAGAATGCATAGAGTACATTAAATATATTAAAAAGTCATTTTAATTTGAGTTTAGCCACAGATTTATTGTATACCAGCTTGAATTGTACTCTTCCGCAAGGATAAATTATAATTATAGTCTAATACAGATTTACAGGAAATAGCTTCTTTTAATGCTGATTGCCAGAGGAAGAAGTTTAAATATTTGCCGTTGCACCACACCCAGACTTGTTCCTGGTCTAGTACTTCAGTGGGTTCTGGGGTTTCATGGTGCATGTGACAGTATATCAGATACTCTTACTGCTCTTAATGTAACTTGCTAATTAGATGTCTTCAGCTAAATCCTTGTCTGCCACTTTAGCCTCTGGTTCCAATCCAGTGCCATGTGACTTGGTTCTAAATGCTGGGAACTTCATTTTTGCATCTGTATGAAAATAATAATCTGCCTGTATCGCTTAAGGATTGTAAGCAGAGCGTTAAGAGATGCTATAAAGGATTCAGCTGTCTCTTTTCACTCATCCTTTTCCCGATGTTCGATTTTATTTGTTTATTACTGTCTTGGATCACTGAAATCTTGCTTCTAGTGGTCTTGCTGCATTAGATCCTGTCTCTAGGGATGTTGTGTTTGCAGTTTCAGTCTTCCTGACGCTTCATCTTGCCTGTCCTACGAAGAAGTTTCCTATAGTTCTCTGTATCACTCAAGATATCCTGTGCTTGAACAGCTCCTTAGTTGACAGCAAAATATTTTGGGACATTGTTTGTTTGTTTGTTTACACCATTCAGCTCATAACAAACTTCAGAAAGTGAAGCTTTTCTTGCTGATTTATGGCTTCATGCTCTATTAGGTCATGCGCAACACAGCAGTGTACCAACAAAAGGTGCTCCAGTCCTACCGGTTGCCTGCTGACTGGTTAGGGGAGAGACAGACGCCTATTAAAAGATGTGTGCTCTCTCCTGTCATCATAGTATATTGTACTCTTAATAAAAAAAAAGAGTCCACAAATCTATATAACTCTTCTGAACTGCTGTAGTAATTTTGTAATAATTTTAGGTATTATTTGTGACAAAAGCTGAATTTCTTGTCAAGTATGATAGATAAAAACAGCAGTTGGATTTCTGTCTTCTGTTTGACTAAACAGTCTCTTGCAAGACCAGACTTCACCTACTGATGTGACTGCTCCTCTGTATGCTTGCCAGAGTTTAATCCCACGACTAACAAAGTTCTTTCCTTCTTTGGCATGAATTGAAAAGAAAGAGAACTTCCTATGGGCAAATAAAATGCCTTTGTATTGATCCGGGTAGTTTTAAAATCCAGATTGACTTGATAGCATCATGTGTAGATTGGTTCATCCAGGTAGGCTAAGCAAATGGACAAAAGGCTTAAGGTGACCTGAGGAAGACTTGCATGGTTTCTGGGTACAATGCTTTGTCACTAATGCTTGTGACCTGACTTAGTGTGTCACTCACTGTCAGCTGGATCCATTTCCTGTTGCCAGGAATATGGCTAGAAGCCCTGGATTAATAAAAAGTATTGGGTAAGGCAAAAAGTTTCACATGCTTGGATGGGGTTTGTGTTGGCTCTTTAAGCACTTTTGAAATTGGCCACTAATAAATTGGGTCCTAAAAGTCCCACTGCCTTTATCAAGTCAAACCACCTGCTTTACAATTCCCCCTGGAGATCAGGAACTTTCCCGTTCTGGACTTGATGCCTTAAGCCATATGGCACAAATGTATCTACATATAACAAAGTTGAGCAGTCTCTTTTTTTCCTGAGTTGGCATGTTCGAGGTTTGTGTCCGGACACAAAAATTACTTTCCAGAATCTCTTGTTGCGGGATTGTTCATTTGATCAGCCCCTGGTGTACGCTGGATGGAGTAGCCTTTACATAACCAGAATCTGCAAGTTGTCCCCTGTGCCCTCTGCAATGTGGATCTGCCTCATTTCTGTTCTTTAAAGGGGAGCTTTACAGATTAACACTGTTTCGTTCAGTTCCATTCGGTGTTATTAAACTAATGCAGATTGAAAAAGTTCTCAGGACAGTGTTAACTAATTTTTGACTCTATATGGAAATGGTTGAAATTCAGTGTTGCAGAATTTTTTTTCTCCTCTTTCATGTTGTGTAACTGCATGAGGGATGTGATGTATACACATACGTGCGTATGTATGTGTTTAACTGTAGGAAATTTTCAATGTGGAAAATGGGAAACTTTTCAACATCAGCTCTCCCTTTTATAGCTGGAAATATTAAGAAGATGCAGCATTGCAAATGGTTAAATCACCTTACTTTCAGGTGATAAATGACATACAGTAAGCCAGAAAAAAGGCAAACATGGAATGGACCGTAATAGCTTGGAGGAAATGGTCCTCTGCTCATACAAGAAGGTGTTATCGCTTAGATTACTTGACTATTGCTTTCTTGAGGCGGGATAGTTAGTGAGGTAGCATGTTCAGTAGTGGGATTTCATGACAAAATATCTTGACCTCCTGACATTAGAAATAAACTCTATGCCTCTAACATAATAAAGTAGCATTACCAATCAACAAAAAAATAGTATTCTCTGCCAAAGCAGTGACTGACTTTTCCATTTGCTGAAACCATTTTAAATAAAGCAAAGGTGACAATTGTCTAGAAAACTTCTCAGTTTCTGATGTGTTCTAATAGCAGGAGAAATCTGGTTGGTTTGGATGTTGGCGCTGCTTAGCTGAATGTTGTAGGGTATAGTAGGGTATCCAAAAGCTACAGTTTTGAGACAAAGTGAGAGATTGAGAATTGTCACTTTCAAATGTGTTACTATGAAATCACATCCAAGTTTCACCGTCTGTTTAAGATTGGATCTGTATACAGGTTAAATAGCTGCATAGCTGTCCCCTAGTCCATCAAAAGATTCATCTAGAAAACCAAAGATAATTGAATTTCTAGTGTCACTGATCAGGCTCAAGCACGTGATTTGCACAGCAAGTCTAACTGGCCCTGTGGATATCAATGTGAAATGAAGTGCCTAGTGGATACTGCTATCTGAAAGTGTTGATTATGCAGTAAGTAGTTGGGTTGCGGTATTGGGAAAACTCATCAGCCTTTTGCATCTAAAGAAAAAGCCATGGGAGTGGAGACACACAGATGGAGATGAATGGATGCTATAGATGCTCACTGCACCTTTGACACTCTCTTTCTTACTGCGCTTCCTCTTCTGTTCCTCTTCTGCTAGGCTGCCTAGTCCCTTCAGCAGAAGGACTTCTGCAATTCAGGTTCTCATGACATCAGCAATTGTAGTTGGTACCAAATTTGATTCTGGACTTTTCTCTGCCTGTCCCCTTGCCCTTTCCCTCCCCCTGTCTCCCCGCTGACACTTCTAGCAGTGTCTTGTGGAATTATTTTTTTTTAATGCTAATGTTCTAGAGTTAAAGGAACTAATGTTGGGGCACTCATGAGATACTGATTTAAAGAAACTATGGTAGACCAGAGTGTGATTATGTACTAGCAGGCTAATGGATGCCCTGAGAGTGTCTGAAACTGCTTTGGACCTACTCCAGCACCATTAGGAAAGTACCATCTAGAATAGTCCTGACTTGCATTAGAAGGAAGGGCTTCCTTATGAAACCACACGGAGTCAAAAAAGTTTTAGTGTTTTTTTTTCTGCTGTTGTTTTATTACAGTTCACAGAATAATGTTAATGGTCACACAGCATCTTAACTTGAATATATACAATTCATGTCTTCCCGTTCCTAAGAAGACTTTCAGTAAAGAGGAAAAAAAAGAAACCACCTAGGTGATATGAAAGTAAATTTGAATCTGAAATGACCACATTAAGTGCTATACTTAGTTAATGCAGTTTATATGGATGCTCGCAGTGTTACTCCCTGGATATTTTAGACAAGAGTCTGGGAAGCTGGGCACTTACCATTATGTGCCCAGGTACAGATATGCTAAACTTCCCAAAAAGTGGGAGTTCACTTTTTTAAATTACATACCTTGAAGTTGCCCTGACTTCAATTGGCCAAGTTGCCACTACCGCAAATGAAAATATTTCATAGCATCAATTGGTACCACACAGTAAAAAAATCTTTTTAAAAAGATGCAGGGAAATAAGTGAAAGAAAATTCTTCTAAGCTTCCTACACACAATTTGTGTATGTCAAGATTCTCTGCTTCTTTGTGCCTGTTGGTTGATGTAGGTCAGGAAACCATCCCTTCCCTGCCACAAACTCCATCTTTGCATTTCTTGCCAGTTCTATCGTATCAATAGTAGCACACTCCAACACAAAATATTTGTTGGCTTTTATAACTGGAATTTTGGAATCCTTTAAAAAATCTACATGTTTTTAATATTTCCACTGAAACTTATTTACTACTTCCTCTTACGAAGATAGGTTTGCTGCTCTTCTGAATTTAACTAAGCATTGTTTTCTTTCCTTGGAGATAGAAATTTCATTGTGAAAGATCAGACATTGTTGTCCGTGCTTGACTGACATAATTAACAAGTCCTAAACAAGAACCCTCTGTTTACCCTCTATTTAGGGCTTTTTTTATCCCCCTTCCCCTTCACGACCTTGAGTCTGAAGTCTTTTTACTGAGCTTTGTATTTTCTGTATGTTGGTGCATTTAACAAGTGAATTTGTTTGGAATGACAGTTGATATAGACTTATTGACATACCTGATATTTTCTGAAGATACTGCAATATTTGGTGCAAACTGCAAAGAAAAAGAAGAAAGAAAAAAAAAAAAAAAACAAACTGACCAAGCTGTATGTGCTTCCCCACAAGTGTCAAAAAGCCCATTTTAAAGGCTGTTACTGAAGTCCCATTGTTCTTTTATTAAGGACTACTGTGCATCTGGATAGCACTCACTCTATCTCGGGATAGCTTCAGTGCTATTACAGCTTGTGTTTCACCCTGATTGGTATCAAGAAATAGTTAAAATATTATCTGGCTTTCTTCATAAGAGATGTTCTTGAATCCTTTGAAAGCTGCCAAGTAACTGCCTTCAATACTGAATATTCCTATAAATAAAGTAACAGGATAATATGGCTTCTCAGATATATATTTTTTTTTTTAATGCATGTTGGACTTTAATACCGGCATAAGCACACACTTGTTTTGTAAATGCAGATGAAGAAAAAGTTCTGAATACTTATACAGACTCACAGGCCAGCAAGGCCAGCTCTTCTGGAAGGCTAGAATTCCAGAAAGTCACCATTTGAAGTCAACTGGTCCAGGAATAAAAGATGGAATTCAACGTAAGCATAAGTAAGTGTTTAACTCTGAGTAGCTGGTCCATCAATACAGGTGAGCTGTTTGGATTTCCCCTAGGTAGTCCCCATATTTAAGTCTGTTGTTTAGACGAAAAGCATGAAGGGTAGCTTTTTGTGTGGTTCCCTCTGTGAATTGCTTTGCCTTTACTGAAATGCTTTTTGTTGACAAAATATGTTAAGTGAACACCAGGGGCTAATTGCTGTTACTACCTATAATATGTTTTATTCACCTTCAATTAAAACAATAAATATCAGGAGAAAGCTATGGTCTCTTTCCCTGGAGGCGTCTACGGGTAGTTAGAAAAGAAAGCTGCCAGTTATTGCCAGGTATGCGGTCAGTGCTGCTGCCCTCCTCGGGTCTGTGATTACCTGGCACAACTGTTGAGTAGTTTTCCATTTGTGTGGTCAGTTATAAGATATAGCGGAATATAAAATGATATGACCATCATGATGCAATGCTGCTGCACCCTTTCAAGTGAATTTTGTCTCTTTGAGCATAGCTTTTCCCTGCTTTTTCCTATTTGAGAGAACGCTGCACGTACTGTGAAGTTGCTTAAACTGAAACACCCTTTTGTTTCCTAAATTGAAAACTTTTGGAAAAACACAGATCAAACTCTAATTTGAGCCGATGATGAACTTTTTTAAGAGAACTTAGGCTTCCTTTTAGCCTTTGTGAAATCTGAAGATGCACAGTTTTACTGTGAAGTGAAGCCTAGTTGCATCTCAGGGTCTTGCACGAATTCTGCATATCGGATTACAAGGAAAAAAATGTCCTGGAAGGGAAATAAGTTTGAGTTTTATTTCTGTGCTGCTTCAAATTTGTGTTCTTCATCATTATCCTCCGTCGGTCGTCTTTTTGCCTTTAGAAGCCATGTGTCAGAACTGTATTCAGCTGTGATGTTTTCTAATAAGTCAGAAACATCTCTGAATTTATTTCAGTGGATTTTTTGCTGATAAATGAAAGTAATAGTCTAGCCAGAGAATAGATCTCTCTTTAGTTATACATTTGTTGATAATGCCGCTTCTCTCCGTTTGTCTGCGTGAGTGCATCTTAGGAGGCAAGGGTGAACCGAGGAAAGGAAATGAGCCTTTTGCATCAGGATGGGACAGCTTTGGCAGCTGAAAATGGTACTGCAACAGACTGTGTGCATTGAAACATGCTCCTCTGCGTGCTGTAGTCTGTCACAGGTATGGTAGCCGTGAGACAGCCCAGTAAGTGTGTCTGTATGGAGCTCATAGGATGGCAGGTGGTTTTGGTTAGTATGACACCAGCGTGTGCCATACGGAATGCATATTTTTCATGCCACCAGTCCCCGCTAAACACCGAGATGGGCTATCTGTCAGTCCCGAATCTACTCCGTTGCCTTTGAAGCGAACCATATGGGGTGTGAATGTAATTTAAGGACTACTTCTTTTGCAGTTGCCTGCTGTCCCAAGTGACTAAAAATGCCCTGAATAGTTAAGGAATTGCTTAAAAAAAGAATGAAAATCATCTTGGTGAACACAGGAAAAACTGATCGGACGCTCTTCTCAGATAGAATTAGATATGGTGCCACAATAGCTTTTGGAGACTGAATCGGTGGACTGAATTTACAGATGGGGAGAAGGTTTTCTGGAAAAGTGTCCTGCTTTAGCTTCAAGTGTATACTTGCTCCATTTTGGCAGTCTGGAATTTTTTGTAAGCCCTAGTTGCTGCAAGAAGTTTGGCAACTGCTGTCTTCTACTGTGAGGGCCAAGACTAGACAGAGCACTCTACGTGGGGCTTCACAAACCCAGAGAGAGGGAAGTAATCATTTCCCTTGACCTGCTGACTTCACTCTTACTAATACAGCCGGGTAGGCAGCTGACCTTCATTGCTGCGTTTGCACACTGCTGACTCATGTCCAAGTTGCTCTTCACCAGGGCTCCCAGATAATTCTCTGCAGAGGCTCTCTGCTTTCTCAGTTCCTGCATTTTTTTTAAACATACGGATCAAGTTAAGCTTCTGTAACTGGGGGATTGAATCCCACTGGATACTTGATTTAATACGTATCTTATTGCAGGTATAGATACGATGGGTAGTGGTCACTAAACTTTGACCTTGATAAAAATGGTGGCTCTCTTATAAGGTGAAGACGTGCTTTGTGTGTTTGGACACACTGTGGGTTTGTGATTTAATTGTTGTCACACTGCAGGGGCATGGTTCACTTTTTGCTGCCATGGTGATGAATCAAAGGTTATCTGCAAAGTAGAGAGTTGGGGTAGGTGCAGCTTAAGATGACCTCTGTCTCTTAATAGTGCCTTTAATACTACTTAATCATCTCCAGAGACCTGCTCCAGCTAAAACACTTCATTTAAAAAAATAAAAGCCGAACAACTAATTATTTGTGGGTAGAAAAAAGGAGCAATGATGCAGTCACACTTTATTGCTCCAGTTTCTTCATAAATTCTGTTGTAAGGACAGAATCACTTGAGCGAGTCTTCATATAGGGTGGCTTATTTTAACACCTAGCTTCGTAACAGGATAATGTTTAGTAAAGATAATTGATTTATGACTCTAACTGGTCTTTTGCCTTTATCACATGTTTCTATTGGGTAATTAATTTGCAACTAAGAGTTTTTTGTGCAACTTTTCCCTGTTTTCAGGAAGCTGTCCCTAACTTGGTAGGCATATAAAACTCCTTGTACAATAAAATGATCTTTCACACTGCTATACTGGAATCTGCATGATTATTGTTGTGTTCAGATCTGGAAGGGGGAGGTATTTGAAAGGGAAAGCAGCCGGACACAGTGAACTCCATCTGCTATCCTGCAAGCTTCCTTCCCTATTGGCAGAACTCGAACGTTATCTGGTTTAGGTTAAGACACAGGTGGATTTTGCTCTGAGTCACTGGAGCACCCAGATTCAGGGTTTATGGAAGAGGAAGTCGTGTTGAGGGTAAGGGGTTACGAGTGAAAAAGGACATGTCTTGCTATTTGTCAGAATAAAGACTGCTGTACCTCTTTGTGTGTGCCAAGTCTAGTTTAAAAAGAAAAAAAAAAACAGGCAATGTGCTACATACACACACACACCCCCCATACCGTACTCCCTGAAAAAAAACCCAGACAGCAGCATGGTGGAGTTTGGTAACAAATAGTAAATTATTTGGCTTCAGAAGTAATTAAGTCAAGGGGGACACAAGGTCCACTTCAGAACTGTAAAATTTTAAACTGTGCTTTTTATTCTGTTCTTAGCTGTTGATCCACTCTGCAGTTTCTGAAAACACCAGATTTGATCTTCTGCTGTCTTGACCAGCAAGGAAAGAGAGAGTTCAAAAGTGCTGTTGCCACTTAGGGTTAGTGGCTCAGTCTGAAGTAGACACTTTCGTCACATTCATAATGCTGGTGGTGGAAGTTGGCTGTTCCCAGACTTTACTAAGGATGCCTTAAACTGACAGTGCAAACAACCTTATAAATGATGTGATGAGCAGTGAAAGGGCGACAAGGATTAGTTTTATATTGCTTGTTAAACATCCTAATGTCCAAGCAGACTTCTGTTGGAAACGCACTTACATACCATTTATGAACCTGGAGAAAAATGCTGTCTGAATTGACAGCAGCAAATTAAAGCATGTCTGCTGAACTGCCCAAGCTGTGAATGAAATCGGAGAGAATGCAGCCTACTTGTTGCTTTAAAGTGCTTACTGCAACTCTGGGTTTTTTGTGTAGTTCCAGATATTTTATCTGTAGAAAACCAAAGTAGTGGCCATGCTTCCCAGAGAGCCAAAATGCTTTCATCTTCCCATTTTAGATAATGTGTAGATCAAAAGCCTAGAAGGCAAAACATCTCCCTGTTTTTGCAAACACTTGATCTCTGAGATGTGTGTGATTGGGGAGGTAGGTATGTGAAAAATGCCTCGGTGAAATCTGCTGGGACATATGGAGCGCTTAAGAACTTAAATGTAAGACTGGAAGGGTATCTCAGGCTGTGAAAGTAAGCTTCCCTGCTGTCACATCTAGTTGCTCTTATGTGCACTTTCACACACTGGCATTGCTTCAGCTGTAAAGCTGCTGTTTTGTGAAAGACTATTTAAATACCTGATATCTCTGCTGGCTAGGGACCTCCCGATTTCCAGCTTACGGGTATATTTGGTAAATCCATACTATTTACCCTTAAGATGAATTGTCTTCAGTTGGCATTTTTCCTTTCTGGTGTCATGGTTGTCACCTCTTGGAGCCTCTGTACACAGTAGTTGTATTTTTCCGTTGCCCTTCACTGGACTGGTTTAAAAATGAGCTCTCTGTTGGTAATGCCAAACGATTGGAGGTAACCACCTAAGAGACAAATGGTTCCTGAGCCTTCCTCTGTCCTGCTTTCTTGTGAACACTTGTTACTTAGGCTTTCAAATCTCATACCAAGTACCCCATCAAATCTCATACATAACATCCATGATTTAGTTAGGAGTGTTATTTGTTAAAAAGTAGAAGAGGTTGTTTGGGGTTTTTTTCCCCATACAGACACATGGGAAAACTGCACGGAGTTCCTTAGCTGCATGTGGTTCCTTTGCCACATGTGGTGGCATTTTAAATGTTTCTAGCGGCTGGCAGAGTAATTAACCTGGCTTTAATTATTTGAAATGCCATTTTTTTGTAGGAGGAGGATACATAATACAAACACTGAGGCATTAGGATGAAATTAATTCCATCAGAATGGCCAGGAAGTCCTGCAGAGTGGACTTCTAGTGCACTTGAAATCCTACCAATTAGTACCCTGACCCCTTTGGGCACTGCTGGTGTCGCTGGCTGGTAAGGTGCTGGCTGAACAGAGCACTGCAAGTCAGTCGGGCACTGCTGGAACTGTAATCGCCTGTTTGCTCCCACCCAACATTCTTCCGTGCTCTGCGCAAGGGACCTGCTGTCTGGGGGTTAGTTAATGATTTGTGCTGCTCTTAAAGCCTGATGATTTTTGCATCTGAAATAGATACTTTCGTGTTCACCAACAACAGGGGTGGGAAGCTGGTAGTTGGAACAGCAGTGATGTCTTTGGATGAGATGACTTCAACAGCGCGCAGCAGAAACTGAAACCCTATTGCTTTATTGTAACTCATTTAGACAGCTCCACTGTTGGCAGCGCACAGGGGGACCAAATGCATTCCCCGCCTCCCCCCCCAGCATTTTGCACAGTAGAGGTACATCCAGGGAAGAGCCAGGGGTCAACCTGCGCTATGAGGGTCTGCAGGGTTTCTGTGGCTGCCCCTGCCAGGGGCAGGAGAGGAGCCACAAGGCCAAGGACCAATCTGAAACGGGAAGGTTTATCCTGGTGGAGGTGTGTTGGTTTATACGAAAAATGAGGTGTTTGCTAGATAGGAGAGAGAACCCACCATCACCATCTGGGTATCTCATGGGCGGAAAGCAAGGTTTCTGTCCCTGCTCTGGTCAATTTTTCAAAACAGAAAAACTTCAGTAGGGGATGTTGAGAGCCAGACTAGAACAGACTGAGTAGACATTACTAATCTCTGTGTTGAAACTCCCCTATACAATGGAGGCAAAAAGTATTTGAAGATGAAGATTTGGGGTTGGCTTTTTTGACTCTGCAGTGAGTATTCTCATTTTGTTTATTAATTCTCTGGAGGTTTTGTGTCTTCTTACAAAATAGCAATAGATCCCTGACTCATTGAAGAATGAGAAAATATTGGCAACTTACAACTTTTTCAACATCAATAACTCTTTCCAGCCCAGGTATAGTCATGATAATTCTGTCTGATTTTGTCAATCTAGTCCATTGTGGCGACTTTGTCTGCTGCTAAACCTGTATCACTCTGCAACTCTGCAGGTGAATATGTTATATATAAAAAAAAAATACTGACGTATTTCACTGCTGGACAAGTTATTAAATGTCTTGACTGTTCTTCACCAAATGTACAGTATGGATTAGGATCTTCCAATATAGAAAATGGTCTAAAGTTTAGCTGCTATTTCCTATTATTACTACAAAGTAGCAGGTGTCAAAGACATCATCAAGCCAGGCAATGGGGAAAATTTAAAACATATCCTGCTGTAATGTGATGAGAAGTAAATGGCATCTCCCCAGTAGCCCAGGTCTGTTTAGATGAGGATGGAACCTGAAAAGTTGTAAAGCCCATGCCATCGCTTTTGCCTGGTTTTCTAACATGCCTGAAATAATGAGTCAGCATGTGACTCACCCGCTGCAGTGCCTTTAGCCAGAGGGCCAGTTAAGCGCTGATCAATGCGAAACCTGCCAATCGCTGAAGCACAGCAGAAGTTAGACAAACAGCTACTGCCTCGTAGGATTTGCAGCCTGAGCGCTCTCGCTGATGGTGTTGCCAGATATGTTGAATTCTGAGGGTCTGTGGGTTTCTTCTCTTTCTGAAACTAAACTCCACAAATCAATGTTGCCATGGAGAACTGCCACGTAATCATCAAGGGCAGACGATGAACTAATTAATTGTAGAAATCTGACTGCAGTAGTGATAACACCCCTGGGATATAAAACAGTTAACATTAAATTCAAATAGCCATTTTCAGGGAAGCAGTATTTCCTTCAATGTAATGTAGTGCTGGCTGATCAACTGTGACACACAGAAGTTTAGGCAATGATGGATGCATGACTAAGGATGGGGATACTGGGCTAGTCATGAGTGAACAGACTCATTTCTGCTGCTTTTTATACAGATGAGGACGTATGAAAGTGGACAAAAGGTCCTTTTATGCCCAGAAACATGCACGTGCTTGGGCCACAAACTTGTCAACTGAAGATATGTGAAAACTTCTTTTGTTGTTTGCCATTTTATTGTTGGTCTAAACACGATACTCTGATGAAAGGAACTTGCTAATTACCATGGGATTTCTATGTAACTGTTCTTTTTTTCTTGTTCACCTTCTTCAGTTTGGCTAGGAAAATCCTCAGTCCTGTCTTCCTATCCTAAGCTGCTTGCTGAAGAGCATTATTAAGGAGCAGCATGTAACATGTTTAAGTAGAGGTGTTATTTTACTAGAAGTGATGAAAAATAGATAGTTTACAAAATGCATGAAGAAGTTAAATTAGTCGGGGGAACTGCATATAAAGTGAGAATTCTAAGAATTTTGAATAGTGTTAGTGTGAAGACACTGAGTCCTATATCAAGGGCACAGCAAAAATCTCAAAAGACTGGAGAAACAGGTAAGAGATCAAGTTGTTTGCAATTTGAAAAGGAATTTTTAGTTGTTAAGGAAAGCAATTAAGCACAGGAGGCAGCCTGCCTTGCTCTGCGATGGCTGAGGGAAGAGGAAAAGGGGAGATGCCACAAGCAGCGTATGGCTAGTATGTCAGAAGGGAGCTGGGATGCCCTTTTGGTGTACTCTGTGCAGCTCAGGACAAGTAAGCCCATCAGTCAGTGCAGAAAAGGGCAGAGAGCGTTTCTGACCTGGTGTTCAGAAATGCCTTTGAAGCAAAGATCTGGGCTTTTTTAGAAGGATGCAGGGTTTTTTTCTTTCTGGATATAAATCTAAAGTGGCATGTGTTGTGCTTGTCCAGGCCTGGTTATAACCCCTGCACCTCAATAAGAAAAGTCAACCTGTAGTTACAGTGACGCCTGGACCAGCAGCATGGAAGAATCTAGAAAACAAGTGTCCAGGCCCATTACTGAATAATAAAGAAAACTTCAGCTAATCAGAAGGCGAGCAAGAACCCCTTCACAGTGCCATGGCATGTTGAGCAGGACACTTGTAAGGCTCTTCCAAGTGCTGGGTAAATTCTCAATTTACCCAGACTGGCCAAAGATGCATTTCTGCAGCAGCTTCAGTGTTTCAGCTTCATTCTCAATTCTAAAGGCGGATTCGTACATGCCTAATGAGATCTGTCTGGTCTCCAGCTGCGTGTGCCGTTACAAGCAGTGCTGACCTGCCTCAGCTCTCTGGCTCTTAGGAGGAAAGCAGAGCGCTAATGAGGGGGCTTGGCTGTGTTTCCTACTCCCCCGCTGGAAGCAGGGAGCTGCCCGGCCGGGCAAAGAGGGGCGCAGCAGGGTGGGCGAGGGAGGGAAGCTGGGTGCGGTGGGGTGGTGTTTGCTATGAGCATATGGAGAAGGGCGCTGTGGGCAGAACTTGCATCTTGGGGAGGAAGATGTTCTCCTGCCCAACACCTCTAGCAGGTGCCTTGATTAGACACTTGATTTTGGGAAGTATCTTCAACGGGGTGGGCAAATCTGCTGTGTGGGGATGCTGCTAGCCTGCAGTTGTGAGCCCAGGACTGAGTGCACGCAGACTGACTGACTTCAGGGGACAAACACGTTGTGCTTCTGCACGTACCTGCAGTGGGAAGATCTGGCTGTTGTTGCAATGAAGTTACCGGGCTGGATTCACCAGCAGTTCAAACTGGGTGAGGCAAATGCTGCTTTGTCAAGACCAGTCATCATACCAGTACTTGAAAAAATGGTGGATTTGTAGTGAAGTAGAGCTAAGGGGGCATGTGAGGAGACCTGGCGTTTACGGGGCAGCAGACCTTCCTATTTGTAGGTCATCTTCTAATAAATTGCCTTGACATTGAAAAAAAAAAGAAAAACAGATGCCTCTTTCTCATAGTTGTCTGGTTTTTTTGCCCAGTTGTTGCAACAATGCTGAAAGGAACCCTGCCCAAGGGAATTCATTTACACAGGATTCCTGGTCCTTATCTTCTATAGCAATGAGCTTGGATATTAGAGTATTCATTCCCAGTACAACAATGGAAAGGATGATGCTTAGGAATGAGTGAAAAACTAGTGGAGTCATGGAAACACTTTAGGGGTATTTTGGCCACAGACAACACTTGAATGCAGATGAGTAAATAACAGCACAAGCAATCTGCAAGAGGGTGCTGCATGTTGTTAAAGAACAGTGAAAAGTCAAATTAGCATAAAAATGAAAATTAATAGATACAAGGAAATGAGAAAACTGAAGTTGCACCTGTGCTAAACTGAATTGGTAGGCTTGAGTGTTTCTACTGACCATGAAATAAATAAATCGGAGTTCCATTTAAGGTAGTGTTGGAAAACATGTACCTAGAGGTGAATATAGGCTTTGTGCTGCTGAATAGATCTGTTGGATTCAAAGCTAGGAATTAGCTGCCTTAGGTGAGGTCCTTATAGAGAACAGCAATAGAAATGCTGAACACAACCTTGTCCCAAAAGTCATACAGTACCACATAATACAGTAACAAAGGGAGGTTGCAGTCCCTGGGTGGTGGTGCAACCTTCCCCTGCCTCCTGGGCCACTTGGTGTGATTTCCCCCCTCCTGGGCCACATACCAACCTAAGTCAGGCATGAATAGCGAAAGGCAAAGGACCAGAATGATATGGCACCCCCTTAATGCACCTGGCTCCCACATTTCCTATTGCTCGGGAATGATAATGGCAACAGATCACCCCCTGACAGCCTAGTACACCCTTACCTAGTTTGTGGCCTAGAGGGCAAGTTCTGGGCTTGTGCAACTGGTGGAAAGTACCAGAATATTTCATTGTCTGAGTTGGGCCAGAATGGAAACGTACCAGATGGAAGTCAATTATCTCAGACCCTATAAATAGCGACCCTAAGTGAGACCCTTTGAGCTCTTCTGGATCGCAGTGGGCAGTGGCCAGTATCTCCCCTGAGCTGGGATGCTCTTCAGGCATAATGAAGGGCCAGGGAGAAGTCAAACTTCTCGAGGCTTATTTATTGCCCATTGAGGAATGCTGACGCATTGTGATTATTTACTCTAAACTTGAGAAGAAGGACATTTTAACTATAGGCTGGCCTCTCTCATTCACCTCTCTACCTATCTATGTGTTTCTATATGCACATTGCCTTCATGAGTGTGGGTGTCTATATACTTCACTGGATCCAAATATTTCTCTCTGTCTGTGTGTGTGCAGTGGAAACGGGCGCCCATCAGCTCACCAGAGGCACCCACTGTGAAGGGACTTTGGTCCTAGCGGTTAAAGACTTGGATGGTGTGTGTGCGACTCCTTCAATGGAGGTGGGGTGGTGGTGGTGTATGTTTTGCATTTATATATATGCGCATACATATATTTTTATTTAGGATGCCCTGTAGTAAGTTAGTGTGAATCTTGTAATTTTTGAATCTGTAATTAAGTTGCTGTTGTAATTATGACATATTCTACTGAATCACCTTGTTAGTCTTTAAATTGGTTAATGATTAAGTGCTGCTAAAATTCAACCTTTTGATCTTCCTCAAACCATTAATAAACCTTGAATTGTCGCTAAATCGTAACTGTGTCAAATATTTAATCCATGACACCCTGCTGTTGTCTCACCCAACAAGACTGAGAGGTTTGTACTACTGCGACTTCCTGAGGTTAAAACAAGTTCATCACCATCTCTCTGCACACCAGAGAGATCTCCTGGAGACCGTCCCTCTCCTACCCTGTGTCATACCATGTCTCAGGGCAGTCCAGGTAGCTAGCAGGCTCACAAAAACCTTCCACGGGAACTGAAAGTCCTCCAGTAAGTATGCTTTAGATCTGGCTTTGCACCATATATGCTCTTAAAAGATTGTTTGATGCACAGAGTAGATTTGTACCGGCAGGCAGGAAAACCTGAAGAGAGTCCTGGCCTAATTTGTATTAACAGAAAGAAATTCTTCACAGGAACAGGTGGAGTCATAAAGATGTCCAGGTAAATATGGGGATTTTTTTTCTCCTCTTAACAGATGATTTATTTTGGTTCTTGGCATAATTTTTGCAGTCAAGTAACATCTTTAGTTCAAGTATAATTGATTTTTCCTCACCCTTTTTCATGGAAAAAACAAAAGCTTCTTCAATAGAGAGGAGAAAGATACTCGGGTGGTGTGGGAATAAGTTTGAATCTGCAGCATTGAGGTCTTTGTGATGAACTTGAGGTTTCTGAATTCCAATGCTCACCCATTAATAGATCTATCCTGTTTCCAAATTCTGCATATTTATGGCAAGATACCCTCATCTTATTTGACTATGGGATACAGAAGTTGCTATTTTTTAATTTTTTTTTTTTTCTAATATAGGATTTCTCATATGTCAAGTGCAGTTGTGATCAGCTCCATGGGAATACTCAGGACTTAAGTGTATTCTCCAATGTTTTTACTTCATGTAAATAGCTTAGACCAAAATTAAAGCTAACAGGTTCCTCTCTCCCTGTAGCTAACCAGCTTGTTATAGATTCTTTAATCCTCCTGCTCTACCTCCTCCCTGCCACTTTCCCTGTCCTAGCAAAAAAAAAAACAAGCAAACATCATCATCAGGTTATAGTTTTATTAATCCTTAGTAAAACTTGGCCAGACTTTATTTCCTTGCCACAATAAACTGTAAACCTCTTCCCCTTCCTCTCCGTTTGGTGACTTAGCACCAACCATGGCTTTAACTCAACTGTATTAGCAGCTGATTTTTGAAAGAGGCTGTAGCAGTCTCCCAGCTGCTTGCTTCCAACATGCATCAAATCCAAAGGTTAATTTTCTCTTGCTGTCAGGAAACTGGCAGATGAGTCAACTCCTGTCTAATTGTGCTTACTTTTGGGGGGTGTAATCTTTTAGCTGGATCAAAGATTTGCACTGCAACCACATAGTTGTTCAATCTGGTCACTGGGAAACAGTGAGAGTATTTAAGTAGGAATGGGTATAGTGGGGGAGACAGACCACCCATGTGGGAGTAGCCTCCTGTTTGGCTGGATTAGGTATGTTCAGTCTGAAATCTCTAACCGTTGAAACATAACACCTTGTATTCACCTGAAAATTAAAATATATGCTTAGTAGAATCATTTCAGTTGGATAAATGCAGAGATTGCATTGCTGCTTCTTGACAAAGACCAGACACAAATTAATTACCCCCCATTGGAATGACTGGCCCTCAAAATCTTTCTTCTAGGGAGACCGGTAATTACTGAAAGAAAGCGATGGAGTATGGGCTTGAGCAATAAATGTCTATAGAGTTAATCTAGTTAAGCTTTCAGGAGTTGATATCTCTATCTCTGTTAGAATTTGAAAATACTTCATATTTTTGGAAATTCTTTAGAGGGCTAAAAGTGTATCCACATCTCAAAGTGAACAAACTTCATTGATATAATAGTTTGTTTGGATTTGTGTTGCGGTACTCAAGAGGAGAGTCTGGCCAGGAAATGCCAGGCCTTCTACTAAGTGACATAAGGAAAGACTGCACAATACACAGACAGGTGGAAACAAGATGATGAAAGGGGAGAAAAAGCAAGGTTCTGCAGGCATTTCTGAAGTTCTTTCAGAAATTTTGGTTCATTTCCTCACAGGGGGTCAGTGGCAGAAAAGTTAAGCATATGTTGGTGGCCGAGATTTACTCCCCATGAAGAAGCTGTTAAAAGATCACTGGAAATTACAGAAAAGTTCTTTAGAGGACAACAGTGTCACCAGGTGATGTATTCTGCTGCATAGATGTTGGGTTTGAACATAACACAACCTGTATGAGTTTGATTTAAAATATCCTTCCCTACCAAGGAAACAAATCTATTAACTTGATTTGTTTAGGCTTGAATCTGTAACAGTTATTTTCTCTCCCAAAGCTCAGCAGCATGATCTCCATTGAACTCAAGGGAACCCAGTATGTGATTGCTGTTGTACAAGACACGGTGGACCCCATGGGTGGTGCTCAGAGCAACAGTGCAGCATTTTAGAACCGGCAGCCTGTGCATGTAAACATCTGCTTTCTGTCAATAACACTGAAACACAAGTTAATCGATGCAGTCCTTGCACAAATCATTGACTGCTAGCATAGCTGTCCTCCAAAAAGTTTTCCCATAATCTCCAGTGAGCCTTTTTCTTTCATAATAAAATAAATCTTAGCTGAATGGCACACTTGTCTTCTCTCCTATTGAATTATTTATTCACTTCCAGCACTGACTTGCTCATTTGAAATCCTGTGCTGTCATGTATTCAAGGAAGCCGTCTTTGTTTAGTCTGAGCAACTGCTTGGACTGTCCGTACCCAAGCAGCTTGCTCTTCCTTGGAAAGAGGATGTTTTGGAAGAGGTGGTCTTACTCCCTCCCACCCCCTTTGGCCTCTTAGATTTGGAACCAATAAGTAAAGCAAGTGGAAAATACGGTGTGGAAAAGCGGTAGGCTTGGGCTCAGAATGGAAATAGCAATTTTACGAGTGTTGGACCCTGCAAAAGACTGAGGCACTGCTGAATTCGTGTGCATCAGTATTCTTGTAAAGTGGTGATGATGGTTACATGGAAATGCCGGGAAAGGAATATCTATCAAAGATCAAGCCTGACACGTGAAAACTCACCCTGATATTACACTTGCAATTGTGGCTTGGGGTTTGGCTAGTACTGGTAATAACTGAGTAACAGGAACATCTTTCAGGATAAAATTGATGCTGCTGTTGTGAATCCTGCTGTCCAGTGTTTTATTACTGTGAGGTTGTTACAACGATTTTTGGTCTAAAGTCTGAACCTGTTTTCTAGTTTTCTGCTTGTTTACGACTTGATATAGGTCCACTTACTGCCTTTTTGGCCATATTTTTTCTTCTTCATTTAAAGACTGTCTTAACAGCCCAAGTGCCTGTTCCAGAATCTGCCATTTGTTAAGACTAATGTGACGTGTTTTCCCTGCGTGTCAACCATGTCCACTCTGTTTCCTTTTCCTAAGTCAGCACGTGGGAAGGAGGGATAAATTTTCCATAGTGTAGGTAAGTCTCTGAGGACAGTGGGACTTCCAAAATGGGAAGATGTTCAGCCTCTCACAGAAGTGTCGTTGCAGCGTGAAACTCCACCAGGAAGATGTCCTGATGTGTGGTGTAACCCCGTGCTTTGCGGCAAGGTAGGTCAAGGGTTGGGCTGTACCTTTTTTCATCACCCTGCTGCTGAGTTCTGTAGCACCATCAAAGACCAGAGTGAAAAAAGAGCTTAAATGACAATATTTGAAGGGGGAGCAAGGCGAGAAAAAAGCAACCGTCTTCATATTCTTGTTGCTTCTGCGCTGTCATTTGAGCGTGACTGATCACTGCAGGCATTTGAATCTCATGCAGTCTCAGGACACTGGTCTGGGGAGGCTGATCTGCAGACTGACAACCCATGTTGATGTGGAGACTGGATAGCCCTGGGTTGTTGTGGTATCAGAGAGTGCCAGGAATGCTTGTAGATGAAGTTAATACCATGGAAGCTGGCTAACAGCAAAGTCTGCTGCGGGAGTAGGAGTTAAAAGGAGGACATTAATAATCAACACTGTCGAATGTGAACTCTCGAAAGATAAGATATTTCAGACTTCCTATGGTGTTTTTGAAGGTTTCCTGCCTTGTTGGGAAAGATGGTGCCATCAGTTAAACTTCACTGGCACTCCGAAGATACTGTTTGGTACACCGGGCTTGCAAACAAAGATTTTTCCATAGAGATACCGGTTTAATTCCCATTTCAATGATCTTATTTTGGAAAGATAGCACGGTGATACATTTCTCTTTTCACTGAGCTAAAAATTATTCCCTGGTAAAAATGGAAATGAGGAAAAATTATACTGGCATAAAAGGATCTTAAAATAGCTTCTACCTGGAGTTAGCAACCTTTTTGATGTGTCAGATAATATTTTGCTTTGCCAAATTATAGGTGAAACATGCCTGTAAACAACTCTGGAAGCTGAAAGACTGCCTCTCGGAGGCAAACTGCCACTCAGCAACTGGCGAGCAGCGCGTTGCCTTCTAAACGAAGGCAGGGCTCCCCACTAACCTGAGTTCAGAGCGTGCCCAAAGCTGGAGGCTGCTGCCTCTCCCCAAATGCCACAGCTTCCACGGGTGTAGTGTGTCACTCTGATCTCCTCACAGGCTATGTTGGGCACAGGCGCCCAAGGCAGCAAAGCCCAGTGACTGCTTTGACTGATTGCTGTTGTAAAGCTATATCAAGAACAAATTGCAACGGGGGAGGAACTTGCCAAAAATGCAGATCTCAGAGTTCATATATGCAGTTGGCTGTGTGGCTGCAAAGTCAAATAGATCTGGAAACCTAAAGAAACTACTCGGAGAACTGGTGCTCAGGCCAGGATGAATTTTCCTGTTAAACCTTAGAATTCATTTTTGGGAAGGAATTTAAGCTTTTCAGTTAGTGTAAATAATGATCTGGAAACCATAACAGGTAATTCCAAAGTCCAGGCACATGTTAAAAGGAATGAATCTTTGTATCTGGCTTCTTAAAAATGATTATATTAATACTCAGCATGTATTGACATAATCTCCAGGAAGTTTTCCAGCAGTGTTTTATCTCTGGCATTTTTGGATCAATAACACAAAATTAGAAATAGTAAAGCTTTTTTTCTAATGGCTGCTGATGACTGGCTCAAAAAACATTCCAGCCAACTAATTCTATTCAGAAGCCATTGTCTCTAATTGTAAGATGCTGATTAGTTATAATAATATGCTGCCAACAATTGACGAGTCATGCCAATAGTCAGATCAAGAGGTTCGAACAACAAATCTAAATATAGCAGATATAAAAAATTGGAGAATCTGAAGTCTATCACCAAGGGCATTGCTAGCACAGCTGCTGGAATACATGGGGGAATATAATAAAAATTGTTTGCAATATGAAAACACTAAGAAAACCCTGTTGTTGCCTCTTGCAGTGACTGATCTGACAAATAACTTGGAAACTTCTTACTCAAGCATTCTTTTACCTGTGCAATGCACACTAGTGCCAGGGTATTTATTGCATATGCAGTTTTATTTTTGCTGTGGAAGGTCAGATTGAATTCTTAAAAATCAGTCATCGTCTTCCCCTTTCCCTTTTCTATTTCAGATGTTCAAAAGGGGCGCTGCATCTGGAGAGCAGCTCCCTAGAGTGGCAGGGGGACAAGGCCCAGGTAGACAGATGTCTTAGCCAGCTGTTGTAGGTCACAGTCAGGTGACGGAGGCTGTTGATGGATCTGCTGCGCACCACCTGATAGCCTCTTGCTAAAGAGGAAGAAAGAAATGCCAGCTGCAAAAATTCAAGGGAGAAGCCTGGAAGAAATTAAATCCAAACGCTGAGTTGGTTGAGAGAAGGAGGAGCTGAACTGCTGGGCCAGCTGGTAAGTACACGGCGGGGGAGGGCATGTCTGGAAGGACCGTAACTGGTGCCAGTGGTGTACTTGTGGGTGCAAGAGGCCAGAACATGGAAATGCACAGCTTCCTCTAACAAAACCAGTATTTGCCAACCTGACCAGACATTAAGGGATTCAATGGACCTAAAAGGGCTGTATCTGTTCACTTTGCTTTATCTACCGACATTTTAAGTGAGGGGGTTGTGTGGATGCAGATGATGCCTTTGGTGCCAGTTCTTTTATATGTTTTACAAAGCGGCTAAGGACTTCATATGGAAACCCTTTTCTTGAAATTCAGAGTGAATAAATGGCCCTTAAAGTTAATTGCATAGTTCCTTTGGATGCTTTTACTGTCTGTCAACCCTCAGCATCATTGCAATAGACATGACGTTCTGAGTGCCATATGAATAGAGAAGAGAAACCTCATTTTCAGGAATTCTTTTTTTTTTTTTCAAGACAAGATCTGCTTCTAATTTGTTTGGTGATTTACCAACCCTCAATGTGTGAGTGTGTTTTTTATGGGCTTTTTATATCCTGCTTTTTAAAATAATAATTCAAAAAATCACAACTGCTCAAATCATAGTTATTCTTTACTGGATTCACCTGTGTTTGCACTTTCTAGGAGTTATCGCATCTTGTTTGATTCATTAGGAGCGCCCTTTTAGATCCTTATCTACAAAAGATGTCAGATGGCTTACAGCTCTGTTGTGGAGTTATGCCTTCAGCTCTGAAGTTCTCTCCTTTATTGCTTGTGCAAGCTACTCCGCTGATAGTTGTGCAAATGGTGTAATGGGGAGGAAGAAGAATGAGGTATCCTCTGAGTACCCTGCAGCTGTAGTGAATTTCACAGGGGACATAGCCATGTAAATACTTCTATTTCAAATTCTTGAAGGGATGCATATATCCAACTGCTTTGTAAGCGACAATAAAGTAATGCAGGAGGCTAGTTTCCACATAGATTTAGGGCTTTAAAAAGTGCATGAGAAGTGCAGGAGAGAAAATATTAAAAAAATTGCAAAATACAATAATATTCCTTTTAAGTGTCTATATCTGAAACTGTCTTGGCAAGTAAAAATGTTGCCAAACTGTAGCTTCACGCTTTTGCTTATATGACTGCAAGAGAAATCTGTGGTTGTGCAAAAACTTTTCTGTGAGCATGTGTTAGCTCGGGTTATCTAGCATGGGCCCAGGATTCGTGCAGCCTGTCTCAGAGAAGACTCAGAGCAGCTCCTCTGCTTTAAGGAAATATTCCAAGGTATTTGTTTGACAGAAAAATTATTCTCTTAGCTCTAGAAAAAAAGAGTTGCATCCCTCAGAGTTTCGTTTAGAGAACGGGACTTGCTTTAATTTGTGCCTCCATGTCTACTGCTGGAGAGCGGTATTTCCAAGCCTTTCTTCCCTCGGTTATAGCAGCTGAAGAATTTGGGCAGGATCCCAGAAGAATCAGAAGTCTGAAGTGAGCCTGTCTCCGGAAAAAGTGTGTCTCTACGCATATGAATGCACACAGTTATGTGAATGTGGGCGCTCTGAAGGATGTCATGGAGTACACTTATGTGGCTAGTGTTCGGAGGGCGCCACTCCTGAAGGGCAGACCAGATTCTCGGAAGAACTTGTAGCCCCAGAATAGATGGTGACTGATATATTGCAAAAATGCTACATGTGACTGTAAACAGCAGATGAAGCAGGACCCTGGGCACTAAAGCAATGGGAGGTTTCCTTGCTCAGCCCACTGGTTACATCCCAAGTGGGTCAATGGTTTATCGTAGTTACTTCATAGCATGTTGTTCAAACCAGTGGGTTCTATGAGGGAGATGAGGAACGATGACAACTTTTACCAAATTGTTTTAGACCATGGAGGAATTACTTTGGATGTCATATGAAGTTAAAGGTTCAAAGGACTTGTGAGTGGAGGAAAGTGTGATAATTCCAATACCAGAGCTCCACTGAAGGGAGACAAACCATGCTTATTGGATAGTCACACGCCTCAGTAGGTCAGAAGCATATTTGCTTGATGTAGATGATGTTTAGCTTTGTAGATAGAAGGAAGAAAAATTAGTACTAAAACACTTCCTTTGAATGTTACATTCAGCACACATCGCCTTATATAAAGAAAAAAGGAAAATGTTAAGACAAATGTTAATCATAATTTTCTTTCTTGGATCACTGTTAAGCAGCTGTCTAATTCATTGCTTCATTTCCACTAGGGGCCAATGAATTGGAATTACAGTACTTTTATAGCTGCATCTGCCTGAGCCCACTTTGGAAATGTTAGCTCATCAGCAGGAAGCCACTCTAAAATGCTCCACCTTGCTCGTCTCTGGCTCAGCACAACCAGTATGCAGAGAAAGGACAGATTATTTTTTTATTTTTTTTTCCTCAGATAGATAAACTGAAAAAGGACTGCTGTTGAGCATTATGCACATGGGTCATGCAGTGTGGACTCACCTCATGGCATGCGGTGGATTGCAGCTTGGTTGCAAGCAGTCTCGCAGGGTGAGTTTTATCTGTGTGTGGGAGGGTCCACACAGCTCCACTGGAAACTTAAGATCAAACTGTTTCATAAGGTTTCTGTTGTTTGCTTTTTCCAGCTGGGCTGTTTACACTAAGATCTCTTCTTTAGCATTGGAAAGTGTGTTTCCCTCATTACTTTCCTCCTCCACCTTTGTGAATCAGCAAAGACCTGTATAAAAAGGAAAAGAGAATTAACTTGGCAAGTACTCAAAGACCCTTAAAGTTGAAGAAGTGATGGAAATGCATGTTCAAATATAAGTAATCCTGCTTTTTGTCCTTCGTCTGCAATGGATGTCGTCAGCCTGGTGGTGTATCTGAGCCTGAAGCACAGCAAATAAGCATAGCATAGGGCATAAGGCCATACCAGCCAGGGAAGTTATTGGGTGAAATGCAGGCCCTTGGGGGTTCCTATGTCAAGGTTCAAGGTGGTTTTAATTGCTGTTGGCAATTTCAAGACATGCTCTTGGCTTCTGGATCCATAGGCTACATCATTGCATGTAAACCAAGCATGCAGGTAGCCAGGTGTTCCCAGGCTCACTGGAAACAGTAGTTTACACAGAAGACTATGGGAATAGTGCATCAGGTATAAGGGAGTCTGAGCCAGTTAGTTGTGCTGAACAGCTTTCCAACTGCTCTCGGCCACTCTTTGGAGTAATTTATACAGCATGCCTCAAGGGCAATCAATGGATGTCAAATGTAGCACGGCATACTTGCTAATCCAGCCATTGTCCGCCATTGGTCTGATGGGACATTTGCAAAACTTCTGGACATAGATGATCACTGCACGTGCTTACAGAAATGCGGACTCACTTTCCTGCATCTGATGGGGGGAGTAAAGAAGACAGAGCCAAACTTCTCGGTGGTGCCTGGTGGCAGGACAAGAGGCAGTGGGCACAAACTGAAACACAGAAAATTCCATCCAATTCCACAAGAAAATACTTTTTTTTGCTGTGTGGGTGACTGAGCACTGGTACTGTGTTGGATTAGATGATCTCTAGAGCCTCTTTCCCACTTCAACAATCCTGTGAAAATGGAGGTGGGTTGTGTCGGACGTGGAAACTTAAATGAGGACACTTTCAAGTAGAATTTGGATTAAGGTGGTTTAGCTCTGTTCTGGGTTTGTGAATATATGTAACAGTAGAGGATGTCCTTACTGTCTTCAGTCTTCTACAAGCTGCACTCTGGTGCTTGGCATAATGAGGCTGTAGCACTGCAGACCCTGCTGGACATAGGAAGGTATGTTCTTCAATGGCTTTCTTCTTTCCTTGGACGTCTCAAAAGATAGCTTTAGATAATTACTTGCTTTCACAAATTGGACTTTTCTGGACTGCACCACCTGTTCGACTGTGCAGGCTTTTCAATATGTATTAAGGGGCTGTTTTGCCTGAAAATGTGGCTTTTTTCCCTGCCAGAAGGTGGTAACATCTGCTTCTCTAAACTACATTATACTTGGGGAAAAATACCTATTTCATTTGGTTTATGCTGTCAGGACCTGACTGATTTTTTCACAGCCTACTAGATTAAAATCCACTATATTTAGTCTCTGTGAAAGCCAGTTAGTCTAGGCAAAAGAGAGAAAAATCTGCAAGTACTTTCCAGAGTTCAGATACAGTCCATGAAGCATTGTATTCAGGAGAGGAAAGTGGTCCAGCAGTTTCCCCTCCCACTCACACTTGGAGATGGACGTTGAGGCAATGCTTGAAAAGAGGCATAGGCTTGCTTTGTGCTCTACTAAACCTGGAGTTTAGTTTTTCATGGCATACTTCAACAGAACTGATGACAATTTTGACTGAAATTTGGCTGTAAACTTGTGTAAAGTGAGGTTTCAATGAGGTGATGAAACTTATGTAGATGAAACCTTGTCATAATGAGCACAAATGATAAATGCATTGATAAACTTTCAAGAACTTGAATCCAGCCATCATCAGGAAAAAAATGCATAATTCGCTAACAAGTGTAATAGGTGCACAGCCAGGAATAGCATAGTTCTGACTGGCTTGTACTTGGTGTTTCTAGATCACCTACTTTTGAGGAGTTGCACAATTTCCCCATTTCCATCTGCTTTAGCACAAATCTGCTTTAGCACAGTCACAATCTCCATCACTTTCAATCAGATCTACGTTTGTAGAAGCAAAAACAAACCCAATGATTCTCTGGAGCAAGTCTTGCTAATTAAGGAATGTGGTGCATTCGCATCTGTTTATAGCTGGATCCGGGGTGGTGTGTTTTTTTTCCTAAATCATCTTCTAATTACCTCCCAAGCATTTGCTTTGCCTATGAAGGAATCTAATTGGCCTTATGGGACTGAAAGCAACACAGAGAAGTACACGCTACTTTTCAATAGCTGCAACTGTGCACAAAACTTGAGCATACAGAGACTTGTGTTTTGATGCTTTGGAAAGTGTGGGGACTCATGGTCATTACAGCCCTGTAACGCACTTTGTAAGCTTAACTATATTGTAAGGCGCAGGGACTGATTCTTATTAGGCTTTGCCTGAAATTGTCTTAGCCAGGCTAGAGCTTTATTTTTGTTTGTTTAGCTGCAATAACATTTTTTTTTAAAGATTTAATAATTTCTTTTGCTCTTGCTTCATTTTGCATAAGCATGTGGAATTACCATAATTTTAGACAGACAATTGTAACATGTAGTTATTATAATGAAACATTCATGTCATAGCATAACGTAACCTGGGGTAATGCAGGAGTGGTGTGACAGTAGAGGACACCAAAGAAGTCGAAGGATGTGGTGTAGAGGAGTAGAGACATGGGATGGTAACAGAAAGAGCAAAGGATAATACTGGAGGCCTTAGGGCTATTGACAACTTAACCATGATCAGTTAAAGAACTGGAGAGTTGTACAGAACCAGTTTTAGCGGTTACAAACAGAAAAGGAACATGTATCAGACGTATATAGAGTTTCTTACCTATAGCAAATCTGGATGTAATATCAAATAGCATATCAGTGAAGAAAGATTAAAGTGTAAAATTGTGTTAGCAAATGTATAAAAATACTCAACTGTGGGCCCTGGAGGGAGAAGGAAGAAACCATTGACAATATCGTCTTCAGCAGTGGGGAGGAAGAACCCCCATCATGAACATGATGCTCCTCTTAGCAAAGGGCTGGGGATGTCAACAACTTGTTGCAATCCTGGTCCCCCATGTCCCCTCCCCCCCTCTCCCCCAGCTGATTCTTGAGGCTGACTTGCTGCCACACTTGAGAGCCAAAGGGGCAGGGTAAGGGAGAGCATAACACCAGAGAATGCTTTTATATAGCAATCTTTGGCTGTATTACTGAGCCGTGCATTGTATTGTTTAGATAATTTGGACTCGAAAGGTTGGTATCAGTGTAACTGCACTGTAATAACAGTTTATTGTATTTTAGTTAGGCTGTTAAGATTTTAATTAGTCTAACAATAAATTCTTGGCTTCCCAAATGAAGCGTTTCCCCTTTTGCCCATAATTAGACTTCGAGTGTAATAACTTGTCACATTGGTATTACAAGGATTGAAGAATGACGAGTGTGTTCGCAGAGAACAAACAGAGGACTGCGCTGATGCACTGAAAGAAATCACAGAGAGCACTAGACAAAGCCAGAATGATCTTCATCCCGATGACTAATGATAGAATAGTTGCACTGTATTACTTATGTTATTTTAACAATCTCCTGAGAAACCCAGTGGGAGGTGTTCCTGGTGATGTATGAAAGAAGCCAAAAAAAATAACAGCTGTCTGAAAGAATTTTCCTGCCTTAGGTAAAGCAAGGATATGATGAGGGGAAAAAAATGTTCAGTTGAGATAGCTTGCGTAATTCATGCCAATTTCTGCTCTTAGTTTAGTTCACAGTTGATTTGCTTCATACTGTTTGCAGGGAGGGGAAGCACTAAAGGTCTGATTCTTTAATGTTCCCAGTATATTCTTGGTAATCTTTTTTCCAGCTGGGTAATTTCTGCAATGTGATGGAATCGGGAAATTGCCATGAAGTTGGCATCAACTAGAGCCAGCTACAAATTTAATCAAAGCCAACTGACAGATTAGGTATAACACTGTAATAAGACAGTAAGGAGATGTGAAGGAGACTCAATCCAACACAGTACATGTTGTTTCTGACCTCCTTGAGGAGTGCTCCAACTCCCAGACCACACATCTTTCTCATGAAAGCGCTATTGTAAACAGCTTCCAGTAGCCATGATATTTTAGGATGATTTAGGTCATACATATCTGTCTTTACCTGGTGCTGGCACCTGAAATTATTGAGTAAACAGTTATGTCAAACAATTTATTACTACGTATTGTGATGATTCCCAAGCAGCAATCAAAGTCTGTTGTGTTATTTGAATGTAATATAATACCTTAGGGTTTTCAGAGAAGCTAGTTTTATAATATATAGCTTTACTGGCTTTCTCTGAGACACTTAATGGAAACTGATGATTGTTACTTAAGTCCAAAGGGAGTGAAAGGTTGCTTGTTTACCTTGGAAATATTTGGAAACTAATTCTTCCTTATATTCTCAACATCTGGTCTTGAATTTGAGGAGCGTTTCATCCCTAGTGTGTAAACTTAAAAAAACCCAACAACAACAAAACCTCAAACAGGGCAAAAGTAAACAACTAAACATAAATAACCTGAAGACTAATGAGAATGTATTTGCTGGTAAATGAAAAACATAAATCTGTGACTGTAAGTTGCATAAACACTTGAACATTTTCTTGCTGCTTGTAGTATATTTCCTATTGTCTCTCTAAAAATCTTAGCAGTTTTAAAAAGTATTAAACTAAAATTAAAATATTTCTTTTTCTTCCCCTTGGTAACATGAAGAAAGCTTTTTCTGTGTGTGTAATCATTTCAATTTATTTTGAAACAAATTTTAGGGGGGAAAAAAAATGTTAAATAATGTGCTTTGCCCGGTGTGCCTTTTCTGTGTTCACCCCAGGAAAATCTTGTCCATGTTAGCAGTGATAGGAACCACGCAGCAGTGCAGTAGTGTTCACAGCTTCAATCTTTCAGTAAAGGTTAGTGAAACTGGAGGCATAACAGCAAGCTGTGACCTAGCTGCCAAGCAAGAAGAGAAATGAGACGGGAAATATTACAGAAAACTCCTGTGGCTCTTCTACAGCATGCCAGTGCGGAGAGAACATGTTTAGATCATGTTCTTTGTGAGCATTGCTTCAGACCTCACCTCCGTGCTGGCTGGGAGGCACGTGCTCTGGACATTGGTGGTCTCTTTTCCAGCAGCACATGGGGCAGGATGTAAAAGACCCAACTGCAACTCTGGGACAAGCAACGTGTGCAGCTGGGAGTGACCTGGAGGACAGCACTCAGCTGTCCTGCGGTGGACAGCGGCTTTGTTTCAGGGACATATGGCAGGGCTGAGGTGGGATAAATCCTGTGCCATGGTGCTGCAGGCAGCACCCCATGGCCTTTCCCACGGTATCGTCTTGAGCCAGGAGTCCATAGCACAGAGGAAGGATGAGATGCGGGAGGAGGGACTGGTGCAGCAATTCCAAGTGCTGAGCTGGGTCTGTCTCTTTGAGGAGCTGGTGGAAGCAGGGCTGAGAGCCCTTCCTGGCTGCAGTGGAAACCCCTGAGCTTGGGGCACATCAGGGATACCCCAGGAGCATCACTTCCCCCAGGATGAGGGATGCCAATGTCCTCCCAGGAGGGGTGGGGGCACATGTTTCTGAATGCGAAGCCTGCAAAAGGGAGCAACTCTGGATCAAATACAACATTTGCATTACTGGGGCATATGGGAATAATGGTGATTAGTACAAAAACCTGGTGAAAATCCTTGTGTTGTGATAGAGCTCTGCATCACGCAGCTCCCAGCATCCTGCGTGCCAGTGACCTGAGCTCCACAGACACAATGGTGAAAACACTTCAGGCTCTGTTCTTGGAGCAGGAGGGCTACTAGGACATAAGATTTTCCTCTTTGCCTACAAAGCAGGTGTTTACCTGAGGCACGAAGGAATTGATCTGATCTAGCAGCAGGAGCCAGCCCTTCCTTCTGCTGCACAGCAAAAATCTTTGCTCAGCGTGTGTGGCACAGGGTCAGACAGACCCGCTTCACTGACTGGTAACAAAAAAGAAAATACTGCTTTCCTTTACCTTAAATTGAGCTACATGACATGGGTGTGTGTGTGTGTGTCTATTTTTTATTTATTTTTCTGGTTTTTACCCTAATGCAGAGATGGACTCTCAGGTCAAAGCTGTCAGGTAAGTGCATGCTCTTCTGCTATGAAACGAAGTGCTGACCTCAAAGTTCGGGGTGAGATGATCTACAGAATGGCCTCCTCATGAATTTTCTTTAATCTAGAAAAGAACCTTTGCCTTCCAGTGATGCATCTGTTTCTCTTTCCAAAGTTGACAGCCACGCTGATCTAGTGCGTTATTTGGTGCTACAGGAATGCAGTTTAAGAGAAAAGGGACCTTATAAATGATTATTAATCCTTTGGCAACCACAGGTGCAGGTAGGTGGTAATTTGATCTCCTCCACTGCATGAATTATTCACAGATTTGTTAGAATTTATAGGTAGATATTGAATGATTCTGCTGTACCCAGATGAAGTGAATGTTTGAAACATAAAAACCAGGAAACAAAAAAACATGCCTCTGCTCCAAAGTGAAAAGTCAGTACATATTCTCATAATGATTTGGGGGTTTATATCTTAAAGCTTTGGGTTGTGATAATCTGTCTAGTGAATTTGAGCAAGGGGAAGGAGTTCAACATGATGGGGAAATACAAAGGAAAATCTAACAGGAATAAATAAGCTTGGTATTACTTGGAGGCTGGTGTGACATGGGTATATATTCCTCCTGCAGACAGTTTCTTGGAGAAAGAGTCTATTTTAGATGGAGGCGGTTAGGCATAAAGTATAGCATTAAGTCTTCAGCCTGGAGGTGTCATTGATTTATTTGGAAATGATGACTGATTATGTTCTAATGATGTTTTGGAAGACATGAAATGAAGTGCACTCCTCTACGTGGATAACCCTTGGCTTTAAATTCCAGCAGATGACAGTTACTGGGCACATTGGTGAGGTGACAGAGGGAAACTGGCACACTGTGCCAGTGTAATCCCTGTGAAGCTGTGTCATCTGTTTGAGTTCAGTAGCAAATTCTGCAAGAAGCCAGAGGAAGCTGTAACTAAGGGGTGGGTAGGAATAGATAAACAGAAATACCTTTGACATTCTTTAGAGAAGTAGCTTTGATATTTTTAAACTTCCTTGTCTTTTGTTGAGAAGCTGGATCGTGAGGATATCTGTTCTGCTCTTTGTCCATTTTTTGTGATTCCTTCCTTCTGGTCTGTGATACACGGGTAGTTTGGTTATCCGCAGTTCAATCGCTACTCCTCCAGCAATTACTGTTGCAGTGTTGTAATAGAATCCTCTTTGCTTAACAGCTCTGTGGCTGCTCCTCTTTCCCACCTCATTTTCTGAAGATAAAGATGCCAAATAAGCAATAGTTGTGATTCTTTGAGACCTCTGGGGATGTGTTAAATCAGAGATATTCTTGAAGACATGGATTTCCTTTCAAAACAGTTGCTGAACATAGCATTAAAAAATCAGATGCACATCTTATAACTCCATCCCAACAGTGTGACAACCAGTGGGAACAAAATTTCGGAAGTCATGTCTCTCCAAAACAAAGAGATAACAATAACGAATCAGCTTGTTGAAATTCTCAGAGTCCTTTTAAAATGTGAGGATAAAAGTTTTTTAATCTACCTATTTATAATGTGAGATCTAATTTCAGGTTACTCAGGTCTGTGTTGTCTTCACTTGCACTAATTGCAACACAGGTGCAATACTCAATGGTGTAACCTGAAGCATTACCTATAAAGATGTTTGATGTTAGCTCATCTCCCTGCTTACTCTGCAGCAAGAGTACTATATCCAGATTTGAACATCCCATGTTGAGAAAGAGAAGGATAAATCAAAGGGACCCTTGAGGAGGAAAATGAGAGGACAAGGTCTTAGGAAACTTGTGGTCACCCACAAGCACCTCAAAGAATAGTCTGAGAGAGAAAGTAACAGTAGTATTCAAACATGTAAGAGGATATTGCCGTACAAAGGGATACATAACTTTTTCTTCAGGTCCTTAGTGGATAGGTGGGAGCATATACTGCAACACAGGAGATTCAGGATGGACTTGAGTAAAGCTTGCTAATGATAAAGACAACAAAGTCTCAGCAAAAATGGCATGCAGTGGCACAGCTGTGGCATCTACATTAATGAAAGTTAAAAAACAAACCAGGAAGGAGTCTGTCTGGACTATTTATAATTAATAGGTGTTGTTAACTCTGCCTTGCCGCCATCAGTCCCTCTTAAAATTTTATATAATATTTCTGTGTTATATATAATGTATTTTTCTGTTAGAACATTGTTAGTAGTGTGTGTGTGTTCAGTTACAGTCATTTGTCAGTAAATTATCCTTCCATGTTCTGTTAGTAATAGTATTATGCAACTCTAATATGTGAAGGCCATAACGCATATTAGCAGTTTTAGCAGGTTATAAAAGCCTGTAGGAAGTCCTCACACTAACAAGCCTACAACCTGGATAATAAGCAGGTGAAAAGCGTGAGACAGTATAATAATGTTTGCAGAAGACTAAGTTTTTGTTAAAAAGATGTGACCTGAAAGATGGTTTTTGAGTACAGGTATCAATTTGCTGTTTGTGAGTGGAAGAAACTTCTAGTAAGGCTGGAGACGGTAGGTCTTACAGGGTTTCTTTCTGTTTAGTGATGGATTATATCTTAAAAATCTTATCAAACCTGAGCTCAGGAATTATCTGTTGGGGGAGATGAGAGAAAGGAGGTTTTGCTTGTCTCGTGAGAAAAAGAATAATGCAACTCAGCCATATGGACTTTGTGCTTACACGTGGTTTGACTCTGTGGGGGACATCATTCCCCAACCTGTCAAAGCTCAGCATACAGCAAAAGTTCTGATGTAACTGATATTCTTTTTATGAGCAATCAATTTGTCTGGAGCCTGAGTGTTTAAACATGGCCAACAGGAAAATTCTCTGTTGAGAGTTGGCTAGCAGACAAGCAGCACTGGAGTTTTAAGTATTTCTGATATCTGAAGGATTCAGGTTTCCTTTATAATACCTTAATTATAAAAGCTATGCTTTTAGGATTGCTTTTAATTAAATACACTTGTTTAGTTTCTTCCTGGCATGTGGATTTTCCAACTCCAGCCAATTCTGGCTAGCCAGAGGAGTTCCCTGCAGATGGCAAATGTGCTTAACTCTTTGTATACTAATGCATGTGTCAGCTGATTGATTTGAATCTATCAAATGGAGATATCAAATGTAGTCGAATTTGATGATTCTTACGGGTGCCTTCCAACTTGAGATATTCTATGATTCTATCTTCTATATAGAAAAGTGAATGACAAAGATGACACTTAAAAGCTGGCATCCCAGCTCTTCCTCTTAAATGCTTTTTCAATGCTTCAGATTCCAGCTTAGAAAGATGGGGGTGAAAATTAAGACAACCTTTAACAGAAAGTATTTGCCTAATTTGCAAGCCGTTACAGTGCTGCTGAACACCACTTACAGGAGGGGAAACAAATGCAGCCTGTGTTTGACACAAACACTGTAGTTAGAATCAAATGCTCGTGGTGTCTTCCCTTGGCACAGCTTCCTCTGTGCTGGCACAAACATCTGATGAACAAATGTCTCTAATCCCAGGGGGGAAATTTCCATCCCACCTGGTGCAGCTCCACAGCCTTGACTCTGAAACAGGGGAGTAAAGATTGCCAAGTAGAGATGGACAACCTTGCCCATGGAGCTTTCTTGTTAACTCAGTTTACTCGTCTTGCTGCACCTTCAGCAAAGACTAACCTCTGAAACACATTTTTATTAAGCTCTCTATGGAGGAAGAAAAACTGTGATTTTGAACAAATGTCTTGTCATTGGGGATTAACTATTTATTGTAAGATGGAGAGTCTTGTCTGCTGCTGCTTTTGATCCCACCTCCTTGCCAGTTTAGAGCTTGTATGCAGTTGTGATGAAAATACTGCTTAAAGTTCATTTTAGCAGGAGAAATATAATAATAGTTTTGTCTTCTCATCAATACATTGCTGATGAAAGAAATGTTTGTCTTTCATGGTTGGGCATGCACGCTGAAGCCTTGGCTTGAAAGCCTTTTGTTCTTGCTTTAAACATGGCAGAGAACAGAAGATGGGAAAAATAAAGTAGATCTGATTGCAGCAGAGTTGTGTGGGTTTATTGCTTTGATTTTTCCCACAAATTGACCAAAATGGAAATGAAAACTGACTGTTGTTTTCTAATGTGGTCAGTAAATCTGCAAGAGTTTTTTGAAGTTTCGGATTTTGGGTGATGAATGCACACAGAAACCTTCAAGTCAGTCATTCTTCTGTGATATTTCCTCTCTTCAATTCTGCAATGAAAAATAGCAATAAAAATAAAAATTTAGAATTCAGTGCTGCTTCAGAAGCTTTTCCTTTAGCTCTGCATTGGGAACTAATTGCAGGGATTTGACAGCTCTTAGGCATTCATCACTTGTACTTGCTCTTACTTTAGATATTTAATTTAGTTGAAAAATTCTTGAATTTGTTATTGTAATAGTTGCTGTTAATAACCTGGCAAGGTAGTTGTCCTTTGACATTACATCAGGGCAAAAATGATAGTAAGATAGCTCTTGTCTGAAGACTTAGAAATCTAGAGAATAACAGGGGGCTGGGGGGTGGTGAGGAAGAGGCATACCAGAAACAAGATGTCATGACAGGCATCTTGGGTGTTTGCAGTTGGGATTTACGCAATAGGCTTATGCAATTTGGCTGTACTTCTTTATAGAGGAAGAAGACAATGTGTCAGATGCAAAAGAAATAATAAGGAGGATGAGGAAGATGAAGGCAGAAGAGTGTGAAATGACAAGGTGTTGGGAACATTTTGGAAGCAGAACAAAGCCATGTGCTGAGACTGATATCAGTTATGGATGATGTGACAGAAGAGCAAAAAGTATTCTTTCATAGGTAGGCTGCCCGTTTCAGCTATATAAGTTATCTCCATTAAGGTGTGATGTTCCAGACAGTGAAATGGGTTTCCTGAAGACATAAGTCTAACAGTAGCTGTCTCCTTCTCCACTGATGGTCTGCTCCTGATGCAGTGACCTGGTGGAAGGCACAGAGAGCACCAGTGACCTTGCTCTGAGGGTACAGCAGAAGCAGGGCTGCCCCAATGCGAATGGAATCCTGAGCTGGGGGCAGTGATGGCCCCAAGGTGATGCCCAGGGAGCCTTGTCAGGGCCCAGGGCCAGGCAGCAGCATCCACATGGCACTGTTTGGGGCAACATTGTGGGCCTGACCAAACCAAAATTGTGTCCCTGGTCCTGAAAAGAGCAGGGGGCTAGGGGGATGACGGGGACCGGGGTAGGGAGGAAAGGCAGGTCACAAATCAATGTTTGTCAGTGCTCCTAGGGCTAGACAGGATTGATCCTACCTTATGACAGGAAGAGTTAAAAAGGAGTGACACTTTTAGTGGTAAATGTGACCCACAGCTACCTAGTATGTTGTCTTCCCTTTTTTCTGAGGATAGCTCTCCCTCTGCTTTTCCCCTGATGCTGCCTAAATAGCAAATGATTTTGAGAAGCCAGCTCCAGGATGTGGTTATGAATAACAAAGTACGGGGAGAGCATGTGTGCCAAAGACAGAGGCTGTTGTGCCAGACAATTGCTGTTGCAGCACAGCTGCCTGCACTGCAGCTGGACGGGAATGTAACTGAATAACAGAGACTGGAGCTGTAGGTCAGCGAGTCACTGGGCCACTGAGCTCTCGGGATTTCCTTACTCATACCTCTGTCTCTGCCAGCCTTCAGCCTTCTGGGGCATGGATTGACTGTCATGGCCTTTGAGACAGCAGATATTGTTCCTGGCTTGGGATACTTGTGTTTTTGTTTTAAACAGGGATCAAGATTGCCTTCCCTTTTCTTGCTAATCTTCTGTGATGGCTAACAAAGCCGACGGAATGCAGGGAGGAGGGGCATAAGGGTCCATTACACACACTTATTTCGCTGGTTCCTACAAAGTGCGTTGTGTGCGAGGCGGACAGAGGTCAGTTTTGGCAGCCTGGCGCTGCAAGTTACGCCTTATCCGAAGCGAGTCGAGCCTGAGCCCTGCGCTGCCGCGGCTGCCGGCGGCGGGGCGGGCGGGGGCGATCAGCACCTCGGACAGCGCCCGCCGGGCCGTCGCCCCTTCCCCCTGGGCAGTCGCCCGGCCCCTCAGGCCACCCCTCCCTCCCCCCCCCGGCCCCTGGCTTCCGAAGGGTATGTCCAAACTCATAAAAGCCAGTGGCTAATCTGGACACAGCCGGTGGACTGCTCAAAGGACTTTCTGTGTCTTACCTGGAACTGAGAGGCGTCTTTCCTCGCTCTTCGGTGGAATCGGGAAAGTGATGTCAGGAATCATCTAGTTTTTCCTCTTCCTGAGAGCAGAATTTAAATTCTACTCTACTCTGTAAAAAAAAAAAAAAAAAAAAAAAAAAAAAGAGTTCGCATCTCATTCATAGAAATTAAAACCTTTCTTATTCACTCAATGAGGAAAAAAATCAACTCTGCCTATCCCAAGCTGTCAAAGCATGCAAGAGCAGTATATAGCAATTGTAGGCACTATTAGAAAGCATTGTTGTCTAAATGCTTCAGCTTGGGCTGGAGGGAAGATGAAAGTTATGTCTTCCTGGTGCTGCCATTGTTTCATTTGCTGATAAGAAAATCAGCCTTTGGCACTCCTTTTGGCTGTAGAAGAGTAGGATTTATTAGTAAATGTGTGTTCCTCTGTAGACAGTTGCAGAATGTTGGAGTATTTTTGTAGCAAATTCTTACTGGAGGATCTCAGAAACTTTTTTTTCTTACTGATATGAGTGCAATGAAAATATATTTCTACAGTCCTTCTCAATACCTGGGCTATTAAAGCCTCTGTATTTCTTTTTTTCATTTGCAGCAGTCATTTGGATATGTGACCTCCAAGATCTATACAGAAGTTGTAGCTTAAAAGGAGCTATAGTGATCCAAGGGAATGGTGAGATGGACTATGTACAGAGGAAGTTAGCGGAAATGAGTCAATGGCTTTTCAATCCAAACTGGCCACTAATGCCTTATTTGGCTGTTGAGTTTGGGAACAATGGAAAGTTGATGCTTTTGATTCAAAAAGGATGCAATACCTTGGTAAAACATAGTAATGCATCACTCCTTGGTGTTCTGGAACATAGTAAGTGTTTAGTATGATTTTCTTCCACCCAAACAACTACTGCCATTTTGCTCTTGGACACCTGTAATTTGCTTCTACGTAATTTCTCTTTCTTTGCTTCTACTCCACTCTACCACATGTCAAGCATCCCTTGGTGAAAAGGGGTAGTTATTGAAACAAAGATCTGATCAGGAATGTAACTCCTTAAAGAATAAGACTTTATGCTATGGGAGAAAGTTTGCAGCAGATCAAAGCAATGGCCTGTGTAATTGCCAAGTCAATCAAGACACGAAGCAGAAAGCAAAGGCTTTGATTTTTACTCCCTTTTTTGCTCCAATTTGCAAGTACCCAATGGGCTGCCATTGCCTCAGTTGCTTCAGCTCCTACCCTTAAACCTCTTGAGCTGCCTTTCTGCTGGTGATTTGTATGTTTAGAAGTAAACTTGCAATAAGAGCATTAATGTGTACTTTGAAATCACACTCATGAAACTATTATTTAGATAAAGAAGCAAGTTTTTAAGGAATAAAATTTCTTCTCCTGGACATCTGACAAAAGATGCCTTGTGTATTTTTGTAGGCTTTGATATTTAATCATTAGAAGATGTACGTTTTGTTTTCTTTTCATTATTTTGTTACCCACTGAGACAGTTAATATGATCAGTTGATTTCTCTAGGTTATCAAGGACATGTTTAGATAGAGGGAAGTTTTTGAAGGAAATATAGATATAAAATGTGCTGCTAGTGGCTGATCTTTGACATTCAGATAAACATAGTTTACAGGTTCTATCTTCACCTTTAGAGTGATTTGTGATTCCTTTCACTCCGTATGTTTTTTTAGTTCTTATGAAAACATGACAAGTTGGTCAGTGATCCAAAACTAGCTCAAGTCAGCAGAAAAAGATAGTAATTATTGCTTGACTCCTCTGATATGTTCTAACCCCAGCTAAATTTCTAAGGAGTGATGTGAAAAGTCTTCAGCATTGTTATGTTTTGTGATAGTAAATCTGCTCCTGTGCAATCTCACAAAGTAGACAAAGACTTTTTAGTGACCAGTGAAGTAAAACCACCACATTGATGACTTGAGAGCTTTTTTGCCCAGACTTGGGAAGGGATAGTGCTACAAATCTGTTTGATTCCCTCTCTGAGAAGAAATTGAAGGTTTTGGGTGTCATTCTATGGCCTTACTAAACAATCTGAGAGTAAAAAGTTACTTTGTTTTGCAGCTTTTTCAAAGGATGGGGAGGAAGCCACTGCAGTTCAAATGAGCTTTGAAAGCTGTAGGTTTCTCTTGTTTGGACCAGAGTCACTGGACTAAGGCAGGCAGCCTACAATACTGCTGCCATGTGGATTTGCGCCCATTACACAAAATCACATACAGAAAGGTTCAGGTTGGAAAGGTCCTCTGGAGTCCATTTAAGTCCACTCCCCTGCTCATGCAGGCTCAGCTAGAGCAGGTTGTCCAGGACTGTGATTCCAAGGATGGAGACTCCACAGCTTCTCTGAGCAACGTGCTCCAGTGTTTGACCGCCCTCACAGTTAAAGCAATTTTATTGCTTCTGTTCAAGTGTAATCTCCTGTATTTCAGTTTGCACTCATTGCCTCAAAAATCTTGACTAATTTCTTACATGTTCTGATGCCACTAATGAGGCTAATTTTTTATTTTTTTTAAGAAAACACCATTTTTAAAAAATATTTTTTTTGCTACTTGCACTCCTAACCTTTTATTTGGGTGCTGGGCTTGCTGATTCTACTTGTTCTTTGAGGCTGCAGTCTTGCAGCTATATTTTTCCTTTGTTTTGCTGGGAATCCTTGCCCTTTGAGGTAAGGGCCATAGGGTAACAGAAACTGTAAAACTTACTTTTTCCATGTACAAGAAGCAGAACCTGAAGGCCTGGGGGCTGCAAACGAGTTGGTAGCATGCAGCAAATAGCTGGTTTGGTTAAACCCTCTGTGTTCCCTATGGCTTGACCTTTGCGTATGTCCTGGTTTGAGGTAAAACAGGACCAATTTTGTTCAGTAACTTTGCTTCTTAGCTG
>VZSZ01007415.1:112604-208042 GCA_013398815.1 Ibidorhyncha struthersii
CTGAAGGCCTGTGGGCTGCAAACGAGTTGGTAGCATGCAGCAAATAGCTGGTTTGGTTAAACCCTCTGTGTTCCCTATGGCTTGACCTTTGCGTATGACCATCCAATTTTTTTTGTTCAGACTGAAGGAGGTTTTTATTCTCACTAGCACTGTGAACTGCACCTTTGAATTTTCTATATGTATATATATGTGTGTATATATATTTTGAGAAGACTTCTAACAGTACATTGATCACCTTGAAGACTGAGCATTCCAGGGAACTTACTTTCATGTAAAATAAAAAAAAAAAAATCTGTTTAAAAAGGTACCTGGAAAAATCCTACTTTCGCTCTTGAGAGCTTTCAGAAAATAGTTGTCCTCTCTTGGAATGGGATAAAAAAAAAATCTTAGATTTTTAGATTTCATTAGAGTGATATTGCAATGTGCTAAATATTTCTAGAAAAGTGGGAACAGTTTCAGCCCTTACTTTAGGAATTACCTCATAATTAGTGAATGCAAAAGTATATATTGATTTTTAAAAAAAAAAATCCTTGCAGAAGCCAGAAGGATTGCTGCCTTGACTTTGCATCCTTTAAAATTCTAATTACAAATTTGATCCACCACTCCATTTGAATTTAAAAAATGTAGTGATCAGTTAGCTTATAACTACATTTGTGTTTTATAGAAACGCTCTTGCTTTTTGCAGAAAAAAAAAAGCAATAACTTTCGTGTGTGTGTGCTTTAACTAATATTTCCCCATCTGTGCTTTACTTATGCACTCCCTTTGAGGGAAAACTGAAGTCACAATCTGAACGCCTGGCAACAGAAACTATGGGCTTGATATTTATATTAGAACTGTAACACATGGACATCTGTTCTCTCTACCCTTTAAAAGATATTGCTTCCAAAGACTAATATTTGGCTTTTTCAGCTGTGGACTGTTGCTGTTAGATGAGGTTGGTGGGAGCCTGGGAAAGGACTCCACTGTCACCCATGGGGTGGCCCCTGCCCCAGGGCAGGTGGACAGGCAGAGGTGTCTCCGTCCAGCGCTGGGGCCGAGGCAGGTTGGCCTCCTGGTTAGTGCTGGGGTAGAGCTGAGCAACCCAGAGAGAGCCCTCTTTCAAGTTTGCTGCTGATTTGCTGAGTGATCCGGAGGTAATCCCTTCCTTCTGCTTCTGTTTCCTTACACATAAAATGAGAATATTGAAACCAATCTAATTTGATCAAATATTTTGAGCTCTGCTGAAGGAAATGTGCTGATGGCAGAGCTATACATTGGATATACAAAAGATAGAAGACCAAAGTAATTACAGTAGTACAGAACAATAATGGCAGGGAGGAGGCATTAAACCAGAGACCAGTATTCACCCTTAATATGTGTGTCTAATCAAGATAATTATTTTCCTCCTGATTTAGGGTGAGATTTTTGTGGCAATCAGTCTTCTGTTCAAAAGTACTTTTGAATGAACTGGTGGGTTGGCATGTCTGCACTTTGCCTTATCACAAAAGGTCAGTACCCTGTGTTAAAGGTCTTTGTAGGAGTGAAGTCTCCCTGATGCTGGTTTCAACTCCTAAACACGCATATTCATAGAGCAGTTGAATTACAGAGCTGCAGATGTGGATGTTTCGCTATTTCTTATCTGCCTTCTTAAACGAGCTTTTAAAGGCTTTTATCCCTGAACTGTGATGGTAAAAATGCCTCACAGTTGATGGCAGGGTGAGATGGAAATATCTCATGGCTACCACCGAAACTCTGTTGCCAGCCCTGAGAGCAAACACGGCAGAGATAAGCCTGTTCTCTTGCTAAAGAGGCGTTGGATAGTTTGCATACCTACTCTTGCATTATTATGCGGGGGTAACGGGCTTAATTACCCAGATGCAAAACAAAAGCGGTGAGAGGACCCTGTGCATAGACCCTTTGATAAGGCACAAAGCCAGGCTGCACCCAAACAGGGCACTCCGTTTCTGTCCTGGCGAAGGCTGCAGGTTGGTTTTGGCTTTTGGAAGTTTCTTTGTGGCACTTCTGCTTAGGTAAGGACATTTTTCAAGGGGTAGGCTGAAGGGGTAAGAGGTAGCACAGGGAAGATGAAAAGAATGTTTCACCCTGTTTTCTTCCCACAATTATTTTATTCCATTTCCAAATGCCATCGAAGGCAACACTAAGGATTGTGATGACAGAATATTTGTCTCACAGGGGTTAGCTTGTACTGCCTGTATTCTTTCCCTCCCAACTACAGTACTGTACATTTCCACCACCTCTGCAGTACTCCCTGCCTTAAAATGGGATGCCCTCAGTCTTGAATGAGCTGTAAGTTAATGCGCTAAACATGGGGATGAGGGGAGCCAGAATTATTTCTATGCACTGAGAGGTGGGAAAGTTAAACTCTTCCTGTATTGTAAGGCTTACAATGCTCAGGCAACAATACAAACAACAGTAGGAAAGAAAAAAAAGCTGTAGAAAAAGTGAGACAATGTTTCACAATGGCTATGATTCAATGATAACCTCGACCTGAAATGTTTGGGACCTGACTCATGATGGATCCATGACTCAAATCACTGGACAAACAAACACAAAAAAAGAGTTAGAGATACAGGCTGTTCTGTGAGATGTTGTTGAAAGCCCTGACGTGCTGCTTTTCACCTTGGAAAAGCTTCCTCTCCTCCCCCAATACACACCTCTGCCAGCTGGTTATAATTGCCTGAGCTGGAGATGTGCCATAGCCCGTCACTTCACAGTCCTTCATCCAGTTCAGAGGTTATTGATCCCTAGCCGAGTGTCCTAGAAATTAGAGCAGACAATACAATGAAGTGCCGGGGTAGCAAAATGGTCTGTCATGGTTTAACCCCAACCAACAACCAAGCACCACACAGCCGCTCGCTCACTCCCCATCCCGTGCCCCCCACCCCCTCCATGCGATGGGGGAGAGAATCAGAAGAGTAAAAGTGAGAGAATTCATGGGTTGAGATAAAGGCAGTTTAATAAGTAAAGCAAAAGCCACACATACAAGCAAAGCAAAACAAGGAATTAATTCCCTGCTCCCTGTCGGTAGGCAGGTGTTCAGTCATCTCTGGGAAAGCAGGGGTCCATCATGCCTAACGGTTACTTGCGAAGACAAACACCATCACTTCGAAGGTCTGCCCTTCTTCCTTCTTCCCTCAGCTTTATATGCTAAGCATGACGCCATATGGCATGGAGTATTCCTTTGGACATCTCCAGTCAGTTGTCCCAGTTGTGTCCCCTCCCAGCTTCTTGGGTGTCCCTTGCCTTCTTGTTGGCAGACCAACATAAGAAGCTGAAAAGTCCTTGACTGCTTAGCAACAACTAAAATATCAGTGTGTTATCAACATTATTCTCATCCTAAATCCAAAACACAGCGCTATTCCAGCTGCTAGTAAGAAAATCAACCCTATTCCACTGAAACTAGGACATGGTCCCTTCCCAGCTCAGAGCCTTGGGAAAGGAGGAGGCAGTGCTAATGAATCAGGGTGCTGTAATCATCTGTGGGGACTGAGTGACATCTCTAGCTATGGCTCCCTTGTCAAGGGGAGACCTCAGTTCATATCCTCTTCAGCACGCAGCAGAAAGGCTCCCATGTTTCCCACTGAGTCCTCCAAAACCTGACTGGAGAAGGGAGAAATGGCACCAGGCATCAATCTCTTTCCTTTCTGTTCTTTGCTGAATAATACTCATGGTATCTTAATTGCATTGTATGGGTTAAAATCATCAACATGGAAACAGAACAGTTTATTTCACTGCAAACAGAACTAACATGTTTGTCTTATTATTAAAAAAAAAAAAAAAAGACAAAAAAATAACCATTCTAATTAGGGCAAAAATATCTTTTCTCTTAAGTTAGCAACCAAGCTGAGAAATCAATTATTTGTGTAGCCCTCTTTCATATCATCGTTACAGTTGGTGCCAAGCTGTTTTAGTTCAATTTCATTAGCACAGGGTGTAATCTTAGCCACGTTAGTCTAGAGTTTGCTGATTTTTTAAGCCTCTTCTGTAATTGGCAAAAGTCTGAGGAAAAAGACTGTGACAGAAGCTTCCAATAAATTTAATTGGTTGCAGACAACTAAACAAATCTCTGCCTGTAACAGGTAAAGCTTTTGATAGTAAATTAATTTAAAATTGTGAGTGGAAACTGCAGATTAGCTAGTTCGGCAGTTGAACAATTTAATGAAATAGTTAAATTAGAACTCTGTCCACAAAGGCTTGGACAAAAACTATCATAGCAACTCTGCATGCATTGATGGCCTTGGTGATATTAATTTTGTCTCTTTGTAGGATTGCATATCTGATGAACAAAAGAAATTGAACTGGTATGGTTCACTTGAGTTTCTCTGAGACATTTGGCCATAAATGTCACATAACATCAGACTTTTGTCTTCAGACAAAACCTCCAAAACAAAAATAACCTGCTTAGAGCAGGTTCCTGCTTAGGGACATGGATTAGTGGTAACTTGGCAGTGCTTGGTTAACAGTTGGACTTGATCTTAAAGGTCTTTTCCAACCGAAGCAATTCTATGATTCTATTCTACATATGGTGTTACCAGAAAACAGACACATTTAGAACTGGTCTGCTTACTGGCATACCTCAACGTACTTGTTGATGGGAGGACATTTCTGGATTTTTCGTGATCGATAGTTTCCTGATTCGGTGTTGCTGAATATTTCTGACATTTTGCCAATGATTTGAAATTTGAAGCAATATAAAACTTGTAAATGACAGACTGAGAAGCAAACGTTAAAGGTGAGGTTACTGAGGCACTAATCAAGATTGTCTACTTCTATGGCTGTGCTGTTGTGATGTGCCTCTTGATTTAGCCAAAAGCAACGTGATATGTACATGTGGGAACTGAGAGCAAGCATTTCCTTAACAGCTTAACTGCCTTGGGAAGTGGTCAGCTGGAAGACAGAGGGAGTTTGAAGAGTACTGTCCTAGCTGGAGCTCTTGAGGAACATCTGTGGCAACTAGAGACTAGCAGGATTTATAAAAAAAGAGGAACATCAAGGAGGATGGTTCTGTGTTCTAGGAAAAAAAAAAAAAAAAAAAGGACGACTTTTCGCCCAGCCTGTGGTTCAGTGTTTTGGTTGTATTAGACAGCCCAACAGTACTCTAGATAATTTAAGGTGGGACAACAAGCCTCCTAATGAGACTTGACAAGTCATTCTGTGCCATCATTGCAAGACAGTGAGAGGTCTGATGTCAGAGTGCAATGAAATCCAGTGGCTCAAGGTCCTTTCACTTCATGGCTGGAGGTGGAGCAGGCTTTTATGACTGCACTTTGGTATGCTTTTACCTATTGGATCACTTCATGAAGGTAAGGGTCAGGCTTAGGGTTTCAAATGTTTATGTTCAGGAGCTAATTCTCCAATGTATATCTTCCTCTGAAACTCTGCATTGGCTGTGGCTGGAGATGGGATGCTGTAACGAAAAATAGAGGCTTCCAATTGCAAAGCATCCCTTCCCTTCAGTTCTGCAGAATGAGCTGCAGCTCAGGGACTCTGCATCAGGCCAAGAGACTAGGACTATGACGGGATTTCCTGCTAGGACGGCCTGACAGCGATCTTCGGGGGTTTTGATTTCTTCTGCAGCATGGTATGTATCCTGCATTGGGATCAGATGGGTGTGTTTGATCTGCTAAGATTTCTGCCATTGTTGGCCCTGTGCCTTGTCCTGCCTTTGCCTCTGACCTCCAGTGATTCAGTCTTAGGGACTGACTAATGATTTTGGTCCTCTCTTCCTCTCCTCACATGGAAAAATATTCTGGAAAGCTTACCTGTGTTTGCTCATCTATTGTGCAGGTGTCTCCTGGGTGATGTAGGGAGCAGATACGAGGGGTTTTTTACAGATTTCACTTCCAGGCAACCTTCTGGAATATTTTGGCATTGCCCTTCCAGCACTGGCTTTGTTTACAAATAATGTGTCTGCTTTGTGGGAAGAATTCTTTGCACATTTTGCTTGTGATATCCAAGATCAGAACTCTGCTCTCTTCAACTCCCAAACCCCTACAAATGCCTAAGCTGAAGGAAAATACTTACATTTTCTGCAAGTAGGAAACTTTGTAGCCAGACAAGAGAGAGAAGCAAAGATGATGCATCTTTGTTTAAAAAGATGTGATAAGTTTGGGGGTTTTTTTCATTGCTGTCTTGTGTCCTTCCCTTCCAGTGATCAGAAACAAATGTTTCATGAAATAGGCTGATGACAGGTGACTGAAAGGAGATCATGGAAATCTAAGACTGTCTCTTGAGAAGCAAACTTCTAGCCAATAGAACACCTACTTGAAATCGCAACTGCACACCTTTCTCCCTCTGTTTCTGTGGCAGTTAGGTTTAGTGAATCACTTGCTAAGTTTCTACAGTACAGTTGTGAGCTGCTTGACAGAAAATATTGTTTGGAGGGATATGACCTCTCTGAAGCTGGTGACTGCAGCTTAAGACCAGTCTGTTGCTGTGAGGTGTGAAATACATCCTAGTCCATTAAGATCAAATGAATTGGGCACTTGCTCACAGGGGCAGCATCTGCAGCCAAAAGTATTTATACTGATTAACTGCTTTTTTAGAACCCTCTGCTTGAATTGCTAACCTTCAAATAAGTCGCCCCTTGGGAGAGCGTTGATGACACAGCCACTTGTCTCAAAATTCAGCTGCTTGATCTTTATTGAACTTGATGAGCAAACATTTAAATGATAATTGAGACACTAATTAAATGCTGTGCTTGGACTCCTGGTTCAGGATTGAAAAGAAAGACTAAATTATTTAACGATGATTTGACGAGTTACAGGTCCAGATCTTCAGCGTACTTGTAAGAAAGAGGGGGTTGTTCAGATGTTTGAACTCTGCTGCTGCTCTCTACTTCTCTGAATATCTCAGTTGATCCCTTGGCTTTACAAGGGCATCGCTAGGATCCCGCTCACCTGAGTTTCCTAGCGAGTGTCAGGATGTTATATTTGCTCTGGTGAGAAAAATGGACTTGTGGGACCTTGGCTTTGTTCTGTGCTTGCTTGTAATGCTAATCATGCCAGCCTGACACTATTAAACCATGTCTGCATTTGTAAGTTCACCTACCTTTGAAAAACATGATCTGGCTCCTGACTACAATTTAGTTGTTTAATTTTATATTTGAAATTCTTCCCTATTTCCTTGATTTCCATTCCTAATAAATTAGTTGCTTCTTCCTACATTTCCCACCCTTCCCTTTATTGCTGTTCATGTATATCCCTACATTTCTGCTCTTTTTCCCTACAGACATCCTTATGCCTTCTCTTAAAGTAGTTAGGGTATTAGACCTTATCAAAATGTCTCAAGCTCTTTAGTAAGTCACATATAACTCTATTCTCAAATGACAGCAGAGGACTATTCCTCCTAACTTAGTCACGTATCATTGCTACCCTGTCCAGGAACCAGAGAAGTGAGAATCGTGCTTGGCACTTCCACAGGGATCTCGGAGGCAGGCAAAAATTTCATCATTGCCTGTGATTTGTGCCCTGGGCAGAACAGATTTGTTCAACAGGGCCTGCGCAATACTTATGAGCTTGGTACGGCGCCAATTTTGCTTCTTCCTTTCCTATCCTTTCAGTACCGACAGTGTGCAGCAGAGCAATTTCCTTCACTGGGGGGAGTCAGGAACTGCTACGGGAACAGATGCTAAGGAAACAGATGGGGCAAGAGTTGGTTTGGAGCAATGACAACTCCATAACCTTTCAGCGTCATCCTGAGATTGCAACTTTGCCCCTATTCTCTAGCAGAAGGCAAGTCTGGGCGCAGGCAAAAGTACAGGTTTAGTGCTGCGCTCGAGCAGTGGTAGATGGCAGCTGGGCTTCTCGAGTGCAGCAGGTTGGGCCTGAAAAAGCAGTTCATGGTAGAGGGGGGATTCTTCTGTCTTATGTTACATAGCAACCTTTATTGCAGTGAATACCTCAGGCTCTTTAAACACTTTAGCCCTGCGAGGCTTTATCAGTGTGGCAGAGATCTGAACTCTTGTTTTACATATGCTGAAACAGAGATTCTTTGAGAACTGATCAAAAGTTGCTTCTCTAGTAAGGGACACCAACTCCTACACTGTTTTGAAAACTTGAGAGACGTGTGTGTCCCAGGTCACCCAGAAGGTCAGGGGCAGAGACAGGTGTGGAAGGGAGATGCACAGCCTCACAGCCACACCATGGAGAGGCAGCTCCCCATGTGGAACATAAGTAAGCTCTCCTCCCTTTCCACACGAGCAAAAGGCAGTTGGGGTTTTTGTCCCTGTTTGACTTTTGTTAGGGGGCAGGAGGATGTTTGTGTTTGCACATTTTGGAGGGAACAAAAAGAAGAATGATCTGGTTCTCCACCACGGTTTATCTGGATGGTTCGTAGTACAGTGGAGAACTTCAGAAGTCTAATTTGCCTGACAAAAAAATTCAGTCTCATGCAACATTTTAGATGTTCTTCTGAAACCTCCATTGCCACAACTTGCAAATGCATCCTGTACATGATATAAAGGAGTCATGAAACCGGTCTAAGGAAGCCAATTTAAATTTACTTTTTCAGCTGGGTAAAATCCCATTTAAATGTACTCAATTGAAAATGAGGTTTTAAAACATTTAATAAGGCTACAGGGAGTTCCTTCTTTCAAAGTAAATGTCCCAGATTCCCTGGGTGGTTTCTTCAGGAAGACTTACAAAAGTTTAGTTATGGCAAACCACAGGGATAAGGTTGAATAAGTGCTTTTTTGATTACGTATTTATTCTTTCTGGTGATTTATACACAATGAGATGGTGAAGACTGAGAGGTGCCCTGCCTTTTATTTAAAAAAGTACTGCAGACCTGGCCATGTGACTATCAAAATAATTTATATTTTTTCAACCTGAGCTTTACCTTGAAGTATGTTTTAGGTAATGGAATTTCCTGTTCTGAAGTTGAATGACTGTTAACATGGAATCTGACTCAAAAGCTGCCTTCTTATGCATGATTTATTTATCAGGGAGCCAATGAAAAAATATTAGCACATACCTGAAGATGCTTGGTCGCATTGTGATGAGGAACCTTGAGAACAATTGTGTGGATGTGATGGGACTGGAAATAAAATGAAACATAATTGTACGTTTAGCGCACTTGTTCACAGAGCTCCCAGAGAGTTTCTTTATTAAGTGACTGTCACTTGAGAGGCGGCAGAAGAGCAAAAATAGATGACTTTGTAGAGCAGATCTTAGTTTGCTATATTAATCTTCAGCATAAGATTTTACCTTGTGTCTCAGAGCCACATGAATGTTAGTGAAGGGAAGCTGAGAGCTTCCTAATGCTCTTTTTACATGTGCCTGTCTATCCTCTTTTCCCTTCATTCATCAAAAAAAATGAAATTAAACTAAACAAAACCCCAGTTGGGTTCTTGGCTGAAATACTTGTTTTTCTCTATAAGTATTTAGACCTAAACCAGAGACTTTTTCTGGGGTTCTCTGTGTTGGGTAACTTGGAAAAAGAATGTTGTTCAGCTGTTGGCTCATGCTGGTGGTACCGGTAATCTGTACCAAAGTCCAGGCTTTCCATGGGGCTAATTGGAAGGTGAATGCAAAATGTGCCTGCATGTGTTACCAGCTGTTAAGCTGAACTTGAGAAGCACGATTAAGGTATCTCACCACAGGTCGGCTGGGTCACAAGGTTAGGATGCTGCATTTTTCTGTGGTCAACAGAGGACAGGCTCCTCTGAGGAGATGTGGCCAGAGCAGTGCTTTGCAGCCTGCTGCACTGCTTGAGGTCCCTAATGTAGGACCTGTCACCAGCCAATTCAGAAATAGCCTCCAAGATGGGAGAGCAGTTTGGAGAATTATTACAATATTACAATATCTGGCACTGTCACAAGCAGCGCCCTGTTGATTTACAGCTTTAAAAAAATCTTAATCTATTGCTTGAGGAGAAGGCTGCTATTGACTGATAAAGCTGATCCGTGCCATTATGAGAAGCCCAGTCTCATCCAGAAAAAAATGTGGAGGAGCAGGGATGGGTCAGCAGTTGGCTGTTTGGAGAAGAAATGTCACAACCTGTGGATATGTTTTCTTACATCATGAGTGTGAGGAGACAAAGACGAAACCCGGCTGATAAATTAGAGATAGCCTTTTCAGAGGAAATATTGGTTGACAGAAGAGGGGAGGGAAGCAACACCAAGGTCCAGAACACCTCTGGGCACTGCAACCCCCTGAAACCTCCTGAAACCACTCACCCCTGCCTGAACTCCTTTTAATAAGCAGGTAACTGAAATTCAAGCACTTCCTTTATAAAGCTTTTTGATTTCAGAAAAGTGAAGCACTCTCTGAAAGTTTGCTGGGAGCAATTCTTCCAGGATTGCTTCACCCCTTTGCGAAGATGCTCGGTGGGCAGCTCAACACGCCGGCAGACTGTATCAGCCAGGCATTTACTCCTGCAGGTGCCACCCGCTCTGTTACAATCCTTGCCTCGCTGAAGCCACCAGCATCTTTCTGCTTGCCCTGCAGGGTGAGCTCCCTTGTGTCGAACTTGGCTGCTCTCTTAGGAGAGCAGCGGTTTGCTGAGCCATTTGGCTAAGAGGCGCTTGGCAGCATCAGGGAAGCGAATGCACTCAGCTGGGCAGTGGGCACACGTACGTGCGAGGGGCGCCGCTGTGTGCCCTGTCGTGTGGCGTTATTTCATACCTCGCGTGTGCCTGTGCGGCCCTGGCTGTGCAGTTGACACAGCCCTCGGGCATCAAGCAGCTGGAGCAACTGCCACAGAAGGTTAGCGAGGAAACACGTAACAGCCAAAGTCACAGGCTGAATTGAGATATCGAGGAAGCGGGGGAGCAGATATCGTGTTCCAGCCCTTTTTAAAAAACATTCTGAGACTTGTAAGGTATTGTGTTGTGCTTGTTGCTGGATTTAAGACCGCTGACTGCCAGGCAGTGAAGGTCACTTTGTGCCTTCCTCCTCAGGGCAAGTTGCTGCTGTTTATATTAACAAGGGAAGAGCAGTGCTGGCTAACTCCTGGCATGTTAACCCGCGTCTCTGCTGGGGAACAGGTCTCCAATGGATTCCCCTAGGACCTGTATGCAAGTTGGAGAGTTGTATATCGTGTCGATGTCAAGCCCAATCAGAGCTTCCTTGTCAGGATGTGTTAGGGCAGCTGTCTGCAATTTGTGTGACAGTGCACATCTCTGCCAATAAACTACTTTTGCTCTCCGTTGTGCTGTGTCTGCCGTCTGCAGTGCTGCTGGGAAAGCTGCCAGCGAGAGAGAGAGCAACTGCGTGCACAAAAGGTGGCTGGGTGGCACCTCTTGTAATCTGTGTTCTGCACGGTGTATTGATTGGCTTTGTGGATGGATCCCAGGGGATGAACACGAACATCATGTACCAGAGCATGACATTTTAATCAGAGGCAGGTTTAACTATTGGGAGCAGCTGGGGTAATGTCTACTTAAAAAAAAAGCAATTTGCACCCCAAAAAACCCCATATGCTGGTTATTGCTCACAAGCTATATGTAGTTAAATGTAGGATACAAATGAGTAGCCTGTGAGAGGACTGAGAGCACTTTGAAGTAAAGCTCTAGAAAGCGCAAAGTGGTGGTACGCGTCAGGCACTTTTTGCAAACACACACGCATGCACCGTGGCTCAGCAGTGCAGCCCGCTCAGTGCTGCACCGTTCCCACCTGGAACACCGCTTCTGCCAGCTGTAAATCACCTGGCTCACAGAATAGAAAGGTGTCCGTGCTGCAGGAGTTGGGGCTGGCAAGGAGCAAGAGAGATTTAAAAGGAGAAGGTGGCTGGAGTTTTCCCTGTATTTGCAATGAAATGGAGTCGTGAGAAAGATGGAGCTCTTCTGGGGTTGGTGTGCCAGCTCGGCCCACCAACATCTTGATTAAGGGTCGAAAAATGACCACCCTAGAAACACCAGGGAAGGTTATCCTCCTTCTCAGCTGGTAACATGCCGTGTAGCAGAGGAGTTTAGCCTTCTGTGGTGAAATCTCAGGGTCCCAGAAGAGCTCTGTTAACCTTGAAAGTCTGCATAGTAGGTTATTTCCTACCTGCAAAGTAGAAAGCACCACTTATTCACAGGCACAAATGACTCCACGTCTGGTCCAGAGGCAGACTTGAAAGGACATTCATCTGCTGTTTGTGGGAATTTGACTGAGCAGAAGCTTCTGAAATGCCAAAACAGAGAGAATCACAAAATTATTCCCAAAGCACTGCCTGTCTTCTAATTGCTGGCCGTCTCCTTTCATGAAAAGAGGTAAGAGAAGCATTTCACACAAGCGCCAGTGCTTGCAGACTTCTCTTCTGGGGAAAACAGTTGTCTTTCTCCTCTTGCTTTCAAATGTTTAAAATTAGGAAAGCAACATATCGGTGTGGAGAGAGAGGAAAACTAGTTGATGTTACCTTGGTATCTGATGACCGAAGGTATGTTGCCCCTCTGCTGTGCCCTGAGAAGGGCAGTAACTGTTTCCCGAGAGAATATCACTTAGTTCAGAGCTGGAAATACCCCTTCACTCCCCATGTGGCCACACGGACCAGGGGCTGCCTGCCTGCCTTTGGAGAGCAGGGGATTTGTCTTTTCCCTTTGGAAACAGGGCAGCTTAACCAGATATCCTCTGCCAATAAAAAGAAGCAAGGAGATGAGCCTTGGAGAATGGTTATTCCTTGGGTAATGGCACGGCCGACCTGTATTTTCTCGTGAAGAACTGCAGTGGGCTACAGCTATTAAGTAGCAGTTATTTATGAAATTCACGGCCAGCTTTACCATTCAGCTTCCTTTTGTCAATTTTAAAGTCTGTGATTTTATTCTGACTACTATACTTTAAATGCAGAAAATAATAGAAGCTAAGAGAAAAACTGTTTGTTCTTTACATTGAGTTACCATTTTACTGAGTGCATTTTAACACTCAAAATGTGCTGGCTGCTGGCTGGCATTTCCATCACGTTGGAGTGCCTGTATTCCTCTCATGTTTGTAATGAGGCACAAAGTATAGAGAACTTAAATGACAGGAAAAGGGCTACAGTTTTTTTAATGACCAAAATCATATATATTTTAAAGCTCTAGCCTAAGGTTATAGCACAACAAAGCAGGCAAAGTCTCTTTCATCTGTAGTTTACTTGGAAACTAGGACCAAATTTCTGTCTCCCCAGGTAACAGAAAACAGCAGAGAGTCTCCAGCACAAAAGCAAAGACCCAGTCATGCACCATCTGGCACTGTAGAGTGGATGCGAGTTATTTTGCAAGAACCCAGTGATACCTTTCTTTGCAGGAGTAAAACAGATAAGGGCAGGACAGTCAGAGAGCCAATGAGACAAAAGAAAATGAAAATGAGGGAAAACCTAAAATGAGCCAATACTGTGAAGCTATTAGAAGAGGGTATTACAATATCTGATGTGAGCAAGCTTAATTGGGACACACATAACGTTTTCCTCAACCTCACTAGAACAAAGGGTTGCACTGACATTGCCACCAGAAATTATGAATGGCATCGGCTCTTCTAAGTTCTTAATATACATCACACCTTTTGTATGAATTTTTGCCGGAACTCTAGGGCAATTTTCTGAGATGATAATTATCTTTTGCCATCTGCAAATGGCACTTTTGTGAGGAGCTGTACTGAGGAAAAGATAGGCGAGATGTTGGTGGGGCGAGCCGGCGCAGCAAGGCTGCGCAGCTGACAAATGAGATTTCTGACAAGGAGAGGTGTAGAGAAAAAATGAAAAGAACAAAGTTCAATTCCTCGTTATTCTAACAGACTGGTGAAATTGCAGGCTGTCATCGGGAAAATCCTGTTTCTCATGTACAAATAGACAGGGGACACTGACGTGAAAATGCCAGCGAGAGTCAGTCTCTGAATTATGTTGTTAGGTGTAAATAGGCTTTACCCGGGTCTTGGCAAAGGGTTGGGAGTAGGGTTTTTGGCAAGCTCCCTGTTACTGCTTCCATTACAGTAGCATTTAGAGGCTTGTGCAGGACCCATTATACCAACTGCAGTTTCAACAAGCAGTATACATCAAAGGTATTTTTATGTACACATATACACGTATATACATGGTAGGGCCCTCTGAGAACCATAAAATCAGTTTGGAGAGACGAATGGCGAGAAAGGCAATCAAAAGAAACAACTCATTTTCCATCTGGGGAGTTGCTCTTGAGAAAAATGAAACACTTATCTAAACCTCCAGGGAAACCGTGACAAAAGCTGGGAAAAGTTTCTCGTCCATTGCCCCCTCGTCCTGCATGCTTTACCAGAAGGTATTACTGGAAACCTTCAGTGGAAAAGGGTCCATGCAGTTTTTGGGGCTTCTCTTGTGCTTTCTGTGCACGGCAGAGTTTCTGTATGATGATGGAACAGGAGCAGCCTGAAGGCTTTTCATATTATCTGGACACAGGGAGTCGATGCACGAATTTCTTCCTCGGGCTCGAACTTCCATTAAGTCAACTCATGCTGGAGTACTAAAAATGTAGCAAAATTGAATTTGGGGAAGATGAAAAGGATAAGAGATTTGTTGCTACTGGGAGTGTGAATCAGACCTTTTCTACAGCAAAGTTGCAAACGTTACCCAAATGTTGAATGCACCGAAAGCGCTGATTGCAGGGACGGTGAACTTCTCTGCTTTGTTGCAGCTCTGATCTGATAGAGGGGAGTTCCTATTTGTTTCAGTACTTAAGCAATTGTCTGCAAACTAGCAACAAAATGAACTACCCTACCGAGATGCTTTTGATAACTTTCAGGCAGTCCAGTGTAATGAGCATTGCAGCTATAGATGTATGCTCTGATACTGAGCGGTGCTTTTTTGAGATAGTGTGGTGGATTTAGTTTATATTTAAGTAATGTCTTAGACTATCGTTTCTTAGATATTTTCATGTCTACCTTTGATCTGAAATGTGTTAATCTAATGAGTGGGTAGAGAAAATGAGTTACTATGGGAACGACGTCTTTCTCTGGCTTACTGCCCCAGTTGGCTGCTCTGGCAATCGAAGCACGCTGCAAAATGGAGAGAGGCCACCAGAGACAAATGTGGGTTTCAATCTTAGAGGGATCTTTTGAGGTCGGCTTTGGGGTACAGAGGGTAACAGCACATCTCTGGGAGCCATATCATTTGTTTAAAGCAAAATAAGAGGAGGAGGATGCTGCGGTTCACCCATGATGAGGAAAAACCCCTACAACGTGAGAGTCGTCTGGTGGGAAGGAGACAAAAGCTCTGCTGCTGTGTTTCTTGGGGTGAAACTGATAAATGATTAAAGACAGTTGTTAAAGCATGGAGCTTTTAAATCTGCTCTAGCGATGGTTAATAAGGTAATTTAGCATGAAATACCTATTGAGCTGCATTTGCTTCCTGTTTTCTGCTGTAGACTCACAGAAGAAGCCTTCGTTACTGAAAATATGGGTGTGTCTTCCTCTAACCTGGGAGCAGTGGTACGTCCAGTGATGGCTGGTGACCTCTGGGGATGTGCTGTTGGCTGGGAAGCAGCGTCCCATGTTGGTATTACGTTTCCTTTGTTTGCACATCCCTAAAAATTCCTATATAATATAAAGCATGTGGAGATAAAAAAGCTAAATTCGTTGTTGTTGCTCATGTAATTAAGGGGACAACTTTTGTCTGAGTGGAAATGTTTTAGTCCTCTCATATTTGAATCCTCTCTTTGGCCTATTGCCTGTGCTAGGTGAAGGGAAAAACACGTGGCCATCCTACCTCCCTTTGGCTCACTAGCTCTCAGCAGCATGTGAGCATCGGATGGGTGCTCACCCCAACTTCAACACCTAGAGGTGAGCAGAAAATATTTCCTCTGGGCAATTTTTGTCTCTGATACCTTCATTCCTCACTACGTAATGTGTGTAATTTATTTTGCGTACCCTCTCAGGAAAAAAGCTGTAAAATTTACATGGTTAAATCAAATCAGGATCAAAGTAGCTTGATTTACATTGTTTTTTAAATGAAAAATAATTAAAGAACAATCAGTGAAATACATGTTCGGGGTCAATATCAACAATGTAAACCACAGTACTAGATGTTAACAAAACATTAACAAATGCATACTACTTTCTGAAATTCTAACTAGGTTTTGACTACCACTTTGCTACCACTCTCCTACTCCAATGTCTCTCTCCATAGTCACAAATTTTGTACCTTTTTATTTCTTTTCAGGCTGACTCCTGCTCTCAAGGTCTCCTGGTAGTCCCTTGCTTGCTGTGCAACCCAGGTCACGGTCAACCTAATGGAGCCTCACCGTTGGTAATTTCCCCCAAACGCTATCGTTTTTTTGGGCAGACGTCCTCTCAGACAGCCACGGGTCTTACACTGACCCCCAGGTTATGCTGAGGTTGCTCTCCCCACAGATGCTGTTGTGCAGGCAGCATCACGGGGGGGCTGTGCGGATGCCCCACGCCTGCCCTCAGACCAGTGCTTGTCCCATTTTCACCACTGAGGCTGCGCTGCTCTGCCTGCCACCATGGCACTTGGATTTCTCTGATTTTTGGGTCTTTATTCAGTACCCCTACAAACTTGAGCTTCGCCTCTCTGGTGCCGTTTCTGAAGTTTAATGTTCTGCTTAGTATTTGACGCCCGTTATTTGCTAATTTTGTGTGTATACCCCTCTGCTGGAAACCTCAGGGACTTGCTTAACTTTCAACTCACCTGCCCATGAGCACCTAGCTGGGGTGGGCTAAATTGCTTTTTCACACGTATATATACGGTGGCAGGGGGGGTGCTTCTCTCTGTCTGTTGTGCCATGGTCACATCCGAAAGCTAGGTAGGGTCACACTGTACCTAAACATTTTGAAGCAAGGATTTAAAACAACCAAGGCTGCCTTTCTTCCGTTCTGAGCTTTGCTGATGAAAACAGTGGCAATACCTAAAGCACCCTGAGCTCGACATGTTGCAACACCTGCTTTCCCAGTCTGCACACGTGTAACAGCAGCATCTCCCTACCTGCCTTCGGCAACAGTTCCTCTCCACCTCTGGCATGTTCCCAAGCTCTTTTCCAGACATCTTTCAACAGTGCAAAGACATCAGAAATACAAATAATTAATGTCAAGTGGTTGTCAATAATGTCTAAGTCTAAAAACATAACACATGTAAACCCATATTAATTAATTTCATCCCACTCTGAAATTTGAACAGTAAACAAATAAGAAGGGATGGTATGGTGACAATGAACAATACTTATTTTTTCCAGGGAAACATTAAGAAGCAGAGCAGCTTTGGTACAAGTAAGTCCTTACTGGAACTTGTTTATCTCCCATGTTTTTCTGAAAATTGACTTTTTTTTATATTTGATATTTAAGGGTATAATACTCTACAGAAAGTAAAGGCATATAATCATGATATTAAAAATTCTTTGAATGTATGTATTTTAAATATAAAAAGAGGAATTACATAGAAAAGCAGCAGATGAGGAATTATATTTTATCTCCGCACTCAGACAGATTTTTTCCTGTGGCCTGATCCTCATTCCTGCTATTTATTGTTCATGTGTAGTCCTTGCATCTGGTGTGCTTAGTGCAATCCAGTCCTCTGCTCTGAGAAACATTTCTGCACCTTTTGAATGAGGTGGAGGGGCAGGGATGTCATCCTGGCACACATGCAACTTGAAGGAGGTTATAGCAAACAAGGTGCATCAGACCAAGTGTCCGACACCACCATGCCAAAATGAGCCCACGTGAAAGATCTCTTTCATATAGACATATCGATATTTGCAGGGTGGGAGCTATTGTTTTTTTTTTTTTCTCTGATATTTGTAAGGCAAATATCTGATAGCATCAAGTTTTGTTTTCTATGTTTCAAAAAAGGTTTTGCGAATGGTAGGGTGGAGGAAAGAGCTGCAGGAATAAAAACAAGCTTTAGAAAGGCCTTGATTTTTAATATGTAAAATAATCTTACGAGAATGAGCAAAGAAGAGACAAATAAGGGAACAGACTAACATACTTTCACCTTTAGAATAACACAGGCCTGTTTAATCTGGTGTAGAAAGTTTTCAATACAAGTTGTATTTTTTACTTTGTACACTCAGTCTGACCCAAGTCCGGGCTAATACCAGTCCTTGTCTCTCTCTCCTGCAGCTTCCCTGCTGGTAGGTCTAGGATTGGGTAAGCGTGCAGTGATAACAACCTCCTTTCTGAGGACAGATTTTCAGAGCCGTAGGTGACCATGAACATCATTGCAGTTAGGGGGGAGTGGGGCTGACATGGTGCGAGGAAACTGGAAGGGAATGGGCTGGCAAAGACGAGGGCAGGGAGAGCCTGGGCTTGTGCCACCCAGTGACCACCCCATGCTGCATCCAGGTGTGCATGACCTGAAACTCTTCCCATATCTAACAAGCATCACTTCTTAAGAGTGGGAACAGGTGGCAGGGGAAGAGCTGTGTTCTTCAGCTCTGGGAACTCTCAGAGCCAAGTGTGCAAGTGTCTCCCTGGAGGATGCCCCCCCTTCCCCGGCAGAAGCTGTCCAAGTTCAGCCACTAAGGTGATGAGTGGTGGGATCCTGGCTGGTCATGAACATGAGGGAGCACATGAAACATCGCATTCAAGCACACGGGTCCCACTGTAAGGAAACGGGGCTTTGTGAGAGGAGGGGCTGGGAATTGCCTCAGGTTTTCCCATGCACATTCCTCTTGTTCTTCCCTTGAACTCGCTGGCTTCTGCAGAGGAGGGGGGGTATGGCAGGTGTCCAAAAATGACCTTTTCTTGGCTAGCATCACTGTGAGAAGCTGATAGCTGAAAACCTCTTATCTGGGAGAGGAAAAACGTGAAGGAAGAGGAAAGGAAACAAAATATCTGTAAGTGGTTAAGATTTAACAAGCCTGTTAGGTGCCACCGAACTGAAATTGGCTCTGCTGCTGTGGAAATAAGAAAAGTCCTCCAAAGCAAGCTTCTTAATTTTACTTGTGCTGGATATTCTTCCAGCCAAGCAGCACAATTTGTTGCGCACAACAATTTCTCACAGATTACTTTGCGGAGTCCCTTTGGATGCTGAGAAACTGAGCAGTTCTTCTTCAGTCTCTGGTGGACCAGCCAATGTTATCAAAACATGGTGAGCTGCAGCAATTCCTACAATTACTCATGACTGATTTATCACTTGATTGTAGGAATTCAGTTTAACTAGGCTTTTTTTTCCCATCTCTCCTGCTCCCTAATTGATTTTTTTTGAATGCTGAATCTTTGACTTCCTCTCATAAAATGGATTAGAGTCATTATAGCTGCGTGCTTTTTAATCATTCTGCTGCATAATTACTGTTGCTGCTGTTGTCTTCTGGTTTACACTGTTTCTTTATTAGCAGCTCTTATTGCCAGAAGCTTTAAACATTTAACAATCTGTCAAGGTGGTAATTTTTTTTTTTTTTTACTTGAAGACCTTTTCAGCGATATCTTCAAGCACCTGGCCTAGTCAAATGCTTTAATATTCACTTATCTCTGCCTGGTTGGCCTCATGTTATTTTTAATTACCCTTCTTCTGGATAACCGAAGTTACCATTCATCATATAGAATATATAAGCAGGCCGCATGCAACTGTATCAGGCGGTAAGAAAATAGACCCTCCAGAAACGGTAATGAGGCTGATGGCCAGAGATGACACATAGGCAAGCCTTTGTTGGCACCGGCAAAAGAGCCTTATTGCAGCCTGATCCAGTGTTCATGGTAAACACAGGCTGTAGTGGTTTCCATAACACAAAGGGATTGTATCTCCATTTCTTCTTTTTAATGCTTTTTGAGATTTCCATTAAGAGTCCCTGCAGAAATACAGCTATCCTTCTTCCCGAGCTCCTGTAGGCATTTCTTTATCCAGCATGCCAGCGCTGGAGCAGCTTGTCTTTCTCAAATGCCAGATAAAGCCAGGCAGTTCATGGGTGGTATTTTATCTCTGTAAAAGGCTCTTGGATCTCAATTCTCACTGACTTAAGTGTAAGCCACAAGGCTGTGGCTCCCCAAGGAATCCTGTGAGGTTGTTCCCCAGCAGCTGGTATGTCCCTCAGCCTTCAGTCATCACTGATAGACAGGACTGCTGAATGATGGCATTTTGCCGCAGTGACGGACAGCAGTCTCCTCTGGGGTCAGAGCTGTGAGTTGCAGCACTGCCCAGCTCATGTGGAGTGCACAGCCAGGACACCCTGTCTCCCACTGGGACAAGGCGCTGGTGGTCCTGCTGCAGCAGCTGCTCCTCACCCAAAGAGCCTGCTGGAGCTGGCAGCCTGGTTTCTGCATGTGTCCCTGGGCCCCCGCCATGGGCACGGGTTCTCAGAGGTGGGGCAGCACTCTGCAAGGCAGCTTTTCCTGTGTCTGCAAAGTGATGAGTAACTGGAGAGCATTGGGAAGGGCTGCAAGAAGTCCAGCACACATTACTGAAACTGGAGACACAGTGGCCTGTAAGTAGGTAAAGGACTGGCAGTGAGAAGATGCTCAATTCTCCCCGTCCTCCAGGGAGAGGACAAAATGTAATGGGTTTCCCTGGGCTAGAAGTAAGGAAAAAACTTCTGAGTACTGAAAGATGGTGAAGCTTGGGAACAGACTGCCTGGGGACCTGGTGACATTTCAGCTGCTGGTGGTTACCAAAGAGTGCGCGAGACACACATCTGTCAAATACGAAGCAAATATGATGGGAGCCTCCCTTCTGGCAGGGCAGTGGGTCAGGCTGCCTCTTAATTCTCTTCCCTGTCCTGCTTTCTGTGCATGGAAGTGCAAGCCAGAGGGAACAGAAATGCTGGGATTTGCACGTGCTGCTCTCCCTAAAAGCTGAAAACAAAAATTCAGAGTAAATGTTGGGTTGTGGTTTTGATGTATACAGAAAATAATAAAATCCAAAGAAAGGTAGCCATCATTTATGCCTGAAAAGAATGAAGAGTCAAGAATTACTTGTGGAAAACAAAGTATTTAATTATACTTTAAATATCATCTTACATGTCTATATCATCTTTACTTTGTAGTTGTGTGTTGGTGTGTTGGGGAATTGGTTACTTTTTTTTTTTTTAACATTCCTTCAGCCATTTTGGGGTAAGCTCTTTCGTTAACGGAAATTACTGTCTGCATTTCTTTTAGCACCTTGTCTGTGTTTTATTTTATCTTGCCAGAGGAAACTGGCAGATATTAATTCTTGGGGTTTTTCTTGTCTATATGGTAATCCAGCAAGATTTTGACAATTTCAGTACAATAGCCTGCTCTCAGGAAAGCTTTGATTGCACTAAAACTTACTCTGAAGTGCTAATCTCTTAACCTTCTAGAGTTCATTATTTGGACAGATAAAAATTGAGTTTAAAGTGACCTATAAGGTCTTCTTGCTAAGATATAATCTAGTTAAAATGTTCTCAAATTGAGTTATGTGGACTGCATACCATGTATTGATTAAAAAAATCTTCCTAATGGAGTCATATAATAAGACTCTTGACATGATTATTTTTTTTCTCCTTTGATAGAGTCAGTTTTTAACAGAAACTTCAGCATTTTGCTTTGTAAAGCTGTCACCAGCTTGATGGCTTCTCGGTCAGATAAAGCTTTGACCTCTGGGCCACTTCCTCATTTGAGGAAAATACAACTGCAAAATTAACTAGTCCTGTGCCACTTATGAATGAGTTTCTCATATTACATTGATATGAAGAAGTTGAAGGACGTTTTGAATTAGCTCCTGAAGGACTGGTGCTGTGGCCTTAATTCAAGAAGCATCCTTTGTGGTTTTGAAATGTAAATTTTGGTAAGTGCTGCTTTCAAATATCCTTTTTACCATGATTTATAATTATTAATTCAGTTCTTTTTCAAACCAGAACAAAATGAAAAAAAGGAGCAGTTGAGTACATTGAGGAGACACCTTCAGCCATGACCCATGTCTTCTGGAAGGTGGGCAAGGAGTCAAGCAAGTTGATGTCAAGAGCTGCTCTGTGGTGTTGGGTAAGGAGGAGGGTTCCAACTTTATCACTGTCTTCTCTGGTCCCATCTATGCCTTTACTCTGCAAAATCTTTGTTTTGTGGATTTGTAGGCCTTTGTGTCCCTGAGCTGTTGTCACGGTTTAACCCCAGCTGGCAACTAAGCACCACTCAGCCACTTGCTCACTCCCCCACTGTGGGATGGGGGAGAGAATCAGAAGAGTAAAAGTGAGAAAACTCGTGGGCTGAGATAAAGACAGCTTAATAAGTAAAGCGAAAGCCACGCACACAAGCAAAGCAAAACAAGGAATTCATTCACTGCTTCCCATCGGCAAGCAGGTGTTCAGCCATCTCCAGGAAAGCAGGGATCCATCATGTGTAATGGTGATTTGGGAAGACAAATGCCATCACTCCAAATGTCCACCCTTGCTCCTTCTTCTCCCAACTTTCTATGCTGAGCACAACGTCATATGGTATGGAATATCCCTTTGGTCAGTTGGGATCAACTGTCCCAGCCGTGTCTCCTCCCAACTTTTTGTGTGCTCCCAGCATACTCACTGGCAGGGTGGTATGAGGAGCAGAAAAGGCCTTGACTGCTTAGCAACAACCAAAACCATCAGTGTTTTACCATCACTATTCTCATCCCAAATCCAAAACATAGCACTATACCAGCTGCCAGTAAGACAGTCAACTCTATCCCAGCTGAAACCATGACAGCTGTCCAGTGACCTCTACTGGAAGAGCAGAAAGAAGTCTGATGCCTCAGCACCAATTAATTGCCAAAATATGTGGTAAAAGAGAAACAAGGGGAAGTGGAGTCTGGACACCTCTGCAGGGCCAGTGTTTTAAGTCTTACTGTGGATCTTAGAGGGAAATTCGAACGTGCCCAAAAATGATGAGTCTTTGAACTCTATCTGACCTCCTCCAGTGGATTGCTTTTAAAGAAGGTAGTTTCAATAGTGATATTGGTTTTCTGATGCTGTTTGGCTCATCTACAAAAACTGCTCATCTGTGTTGATTGAGGAGGAAGGGAATAGGTTGCTTTCTTTAAAAAAAAAAATAACAAATCAGTTTGGGTTTATTTTATTAAATGTCGAAAATCCTGTACAAAAAAAAAAAAAAGTGGTAGGCAGATCCTAGTCACTTAATTAAGACAACAACTTGGTTTCTGTAAAAATAAAAAATTAAAAATTCAGTTGTCCTGGTTTTTAAGATATATTGCAGCAAATCTGAAGTTGACAGTATTTGTTCAATTCATTGTAATGACTAGAAATGCTTCATCCATTCAGAAGCCTTCATGATACCCCTAAGGACTGCTAAGCTTTAATATAAGCTGTTTTTCTCTTTATCTCTGATTTTTCTCTCACGTGATTTCCCCTGTTCTTTTCTCTAAATGTCTAGGTTTTGTTGCTATAGTGTTATTTTTTTTTTCACTTGAAAAGGTAACAGCAAAACAACAGTGTTTGAAATCTATTATCTGAATTTCTAGTGTCCAATTCTTACACAGAACTAAGCTCTTTCTCGCTAAAATTATGTTGCAGGTTTGCTACTGAACAAGCTTAATCAATCAATAGTTCCTGTTTGATAGAGTAAATAAATGATGTTGTGCTATGTGATAATCTCTGAGTTTTCCCACCACCTAACAGAAGGCTCATACTGAGATGGGAGTGTGGAAATGGAGGAATTGACAGGCCCAGACAAATGAACAATTAAGTTGGTGTACGGAGGTCTGTGGCAAAGCAATAGAATAAGCTAGAATACGTGCCTGGAATATCAAAATCTTACATGCTCCTTTAAAGTGTCCCAGGAGAGCTTCTGGACAGATACCGTGTGGAAAGCGAGCGATACTCTCATTACAGAAGATTAGGTTGCTTATCAGTGACCTAAAGCTTGGAAATATGGGAAAATGAGCCCAGAACTGTTTGAAAATGGGAACATATGTGTGTATATATATATTGCTAAAGCAAAATTCTGTTTATTTTCAGAAAAGATATTTTGAAGCAACCTCTGGTCAAAGAGAAAGAGGCCTGATATGTTGCAAGGAGCAAAGCATGGGACGGTTCTGTGGGAGGTCCTTTGATCCCAGGTTGCAGCCTGGCTGGAAGTGCCGATAAGCTGTACAAGTTTTAAAAGTCACAGATTTCAAATGTCACCATTATCCAGCCGTATCTGCAGTGTCACGAGTGGCAAAATGGTGATGAGAAGTGGATATACTCATGGTATCTCTTGCTTCTGTTTTACAGCGATACTGTAAAATGTTTGTTTCTATCAGTTCTTATTTAAGTAATTTCCCATTTCAGAAAAAGCAAACACATGCAGTCAATGTAGTACCCTGCCCTGCACCTCCAGTTTGGACAGAAGAGTTGCATCAGCAAATGCTTGAGCAGATATAAAAGCACTGCTAAAGAAATGGACCCCAATGAGGAGCTGATTTCAATTCTGGGGTAAGTTAACATGTTTGCTTTGCGATTACTTTTTTTCCTTCTGGATTTATTTCTTCCCTTAACGCCAATAACTGCAAACTGGATGATGGAAAAGAAACTGGATTGTGAGCTGTAAATAGGATTATTGACTAAATACCAGTTGTAGGATCTACACTGCCGACACGTGAGCCAGAAAGCACATCTTGACTGTACAATTTTATTTCTATTTTCATAGAAGCAGCAGTTTAAAAAAAAATCATTATCACTTGCGTCTGAGCTGATTGTGTTTGATTTGGAAGTCACTGGGATGCAATAAACAGGAAACCCCAGGGTGCCATTTTAGTAAGACAGTTTTCAGAGAGGAACCACAGTTTCTGCTACAAAGCACTGTTGATTTACATGGATTTTCTTGTCACATGTTTTGGCAAAATGTATCAGCTTGTGCTTCTTAGCATCAACAAATAATACTTGACTTGCAAACGAGCTCCTTGGCAAGTACCCAGCCACAGGAGGCTTGGAGACTTGACTGAATAAAAAAGACTTTCATTTCACCAATTTGTGAACCGGTGCTGTCCCTGCCGTGGTCATCTGCAGCCGCTCTCCAATCCTTGCTCTTGATTCTTAGTTACTGAAGCTATTCAGCCTGTTAGCTTTTACCAAGCAATTCCAAGCAATGAAAATTAAACATTTATTTTTTCAATTTCCATGTAAATGCCTTAAAGGGCTCTCAAGCTCATTTGTGCTCTCAAGTTTGAAATTCATCCTTTCTACCATGTGACATTGGTATCTTTTCCCTCACTATATAGGCCTTTCAGAATGATCACCTTTTAAAGGAAAAAAAAAAAAAAGCAGCTTACTTTGTATTTTTCCTCTACAACCCTCTTGTTCATAATGAGCTTAAATATAAGGAACATAAACCCATCTGGAAGTAAAATTATGTGCCAGGTTCACTGAAAAAAGTAATTACATTATAATCAAACTGTCACTTTATGAGATAGTGGGAGATGAAATACACCATAAGCTGACAAAAGAAGAGGACGGCTTGCTCTTTTAAATATCATCCATAGCACAAAGCAGTGAAGAAACTCTGAATTACATACAGTGTAACCAGGAAAGCTCTTGGAGCTGCGCAGGGGGGGCACAGCACTAGGGCAAGCGAGACAGATATGCTTTCTTCTGGTGGAATGGGGGAACCTGCAGTTATATGCAGCCCAACGCGTGTGCAGGCTGCCACTGACAGCCCGAGGGTGTTTGGACACAGGGTGGGAAACACTGACCTGTGGTTAGGAGATGATACACTCAGTTCACGCATCCTGTTTTGTGCGGACCCCCAGTCTCTGCAGCTGTGGCGGTTCTTGAGTTATCGCCCCTGTTCACTTCACGCGAAGCTTTTGTGCCCCACCAAGCTGTCAGCCTGTATTCAGCAGAGGCTGACTTGAGTCTCGTCTCGGGTTAAACATGCAAGCGAATTGGGAAAATCTGAAAGTGTGAGGGGTTGTCTTTCTCCATGTCTTGCCATTTCTTGTGGCCCCTTCAACCTGCATTGCCTCAGTGTGAATGAAAGTGCCTTGGTTTGAGGGAAAATTCATAGTCCCATGTAGCCACTGAGTAGATGGCAGCATTCCGGTGGGAGTGATTTTCTTTAGTCCTTCAGGCCCTTGTCACACCAGCTGTTGTTGAGTAAAGTCCTTTTTTCTCTCCTGACATAGTTTCTTGGAGATTTAAGTCCATTCCCTGCTTTCCTCTCTCTGTCAGCAATGGACCCTTTACACGGGCAGTCCCAACAGCAATCCTTGCTCTGACCCTTGAAAGCAGGTTGGTGGCAAGTGGTGGGCATGAATGTGGGGCAGGGGGGAGAGGGAGAGAGGCTGGGGATGTAACTTTGGATGCCAGCCTTGCCTTTTCAGCAGGGGCCAGGGAGGGGGCAGGTGGGTGGTTGAAAGTTTATCCTCATGGATGGTCCGAAGGTGGTGGAAGACTGGCACCCAGGAGAACCGCTCTTGCTGCCAGTAATGCATCTAATGAAAGAGAAATTTGTTTTTATATAGCGCCTTTCTTCTGGTAACTGAAAAGAGCTTCAGGAATATGAATGGATCGAACTTTGTGGCTTTGTAGTCTGATTTAATTTCTATTCTAGAGATAGAAATGGTAACATACCAGGCGGTCCATGCTGTGGAAGTGGCACAGCTGATACCTTTATTCTGTGTCTTGCTTTTCTCTTTTCATGCTATGAATACAGCGACAGAGCAGCACAGCATGTTGTGCTGGCCGTGCACGGTGTTATTTTCTATGCGCAGTGGATAAAACCCACTTTGTGTATTCATGCCACATATCTATCTGGCAGTGTACTATGAGCCTCAGGAAAACAGAATCTGGGGGAACCCACTGGAGACTTCCCGATACTACAGCTTGTTTTTTCAAATTTAAATCTCTAGTTTGTTTAAGTACAATTAATTTTATTTTTCTAAGAAAACCGGTGAGATTTCAGTTCCAAGAACATGAACATGAAATGAAACTTCATCAAAAAGATGTAATAATAAAAGCTTGCCCAAATGCCTATGTAACTGTGTAGTCTCTGTTTTGACAGAAATATCTTTTGTCAGAAACACCTTTTGACAGTAGCTCTCTCCCCAGATAAAAGCAACAGTTTTAAAGCTACCGTTTTTAACTTTTGTCACCAAATATCAGCACAAGCAACCACACTCATGGACTGCCAACTGTGGACTACTTATGAGCCGTAAGTTGTGTATTGAAGGCCTCATGGGCTTAAATTTAGCATCATCCTCATTTCATGTTATGCTGCTGTTGCTGGCAATAGACTTGGTTAAAATGCTAGAGTTTTCTTCTCATTAAATTCGTGCCCCTATAGCTACCTTTATCATGCAAGTGTGTAAGATGTCTCGAATTACAAATAAAAACCCTCAAACCAAACAAAAAAAAAAGTATTCTCATGACAGAAGATGCACGTGACGTTTTCTTGTCTTTGATTGTGCAGACACTTTCATGAGGCCACTGTGACCTGTTGGGCATAACGTGGCTGTTTGAAATAGAAACCGCTCCAATCCCAGTGTCTTGGGTAGTCTCACTTTCCACATGGTTGTTCTGCTGCAAGGATGAGGGCAGGGATGCTGGTTCATCTCCATGCCCATCTTGCTGCACAAAGCAAGACTCATTGTCGAAACCCCGAAGTCGCAGCAGAGCGTTGGGTGGAATCTGTACTCCCTGGTGGATTTGAATCCTTAAGAAAGGAGAAGGACTAACATACGCCACTTGTATTCACTTGCTTTTGGACCCACTGCCTTGCTGGCTCTTTCTGGCCATCCTCAAATTGACCTCGAGTTGCAAAAGATGCTGCAAAAAAAAAGTTTCTAAATAGTTCAGATGGTGCTCTCTTTTTTTTAAAAAATAAATATCTGTTTAAACAGCTGGGTCTTGAGTTAAGTTGTAAGGGTCTGATTATGGTATAGGTAAGCTCCATCACTTCTATAGGGAAAGCTGAATTGAAGAAAGGGTTTAACCACCTTCTTTTAGGAAACAAACCCCTCAAATCTAGTATTGCTTAACTGCAGCACAGAAAGAAGTAAGGCTTTTACTTCTCCTGCTTCTAACCAAAGTGCATACACAGAAGATATTTTTTTTACAAAGCTAGCAAGCAGCTTTGGAGATGGTGTCAAAGAATTGGCAATACAGGGCACTCTCTGGCTTTTGACTTAGCCTAAACTGATCATCGTTAGAGTCTCAAACAACTACATCTTTCTGCTATTGAATCCTCTTTGCCCTGTGAAGATCATAGCAGTGCAATAATTTAGCTCAGACAGATGTGACACTGTAAGGCTAACTACTGTGTTTTACCTGCCTGCACCTGCTGCTGCATAGGGACCTAAACACCATGCATGATAAAGAGGAAAATACAAATTTTAAATTAAAAGTGATAGGTTTGGGTTTTTTGGGGGAAGTTGAGTCATGGAGGCATGTAAAGACCAAGTGACCCAGCTGGGCCTGGAGCAATATTCTTGGGATGTATCACAGTTATAGACGATAGTAGGTGACATAGCTGATTCATCTTAGCCTGAAAATAAGGGTGGCAAAATGACCTTAGTAGGTTTGTGTACGTTCGTGACATTGCATGTATCTAGGGAGTCTGCACACAAGTTAGGAATTCTTGCCTAACTCAATGAACGTGTTTTTAGATCTTGAGAATTTTTTATTTTCTTTTCTCTTTTTTTTACCCCACCCTGCCCTGTTTTGCTTCCTTCAGCTGCTGTGCTGAGTGGAAAACAGACATTTATTTCACTTTTTAATGAGCTGGTGTGTTAAGATCTATTCAGGGCCTGATGTTTTTTCCTGATCCTGTAAGGAAGAGAGATATTGGAGCTTTGTATTCCTTCTCTGCAGGGGCCAGGGCACAAAGTCTGACACTGAGGTATAAGCCCAAAATGTACTAACAGAACAGGATTATTTTCTAGTTGCTAGATGCAACTTCTGTTGGAGATGCTACAGGTCCCTCAACCGCCACCAAAGGTCTATGCTTTTCCTGGTAACCTGGCCTGCATGCGCTAGTGTTTTTGAAGGCTGAAACTTGCATCCTCATTTCTGAAATGGCTGAGCATCTCTGCCTCTTCGGATCATGTTGCTCTCCTTTTGTCTCTCCACCCCAATGCCAAGATGCATCATACGGGCAGCATGACTCTGAAAGTGTTCTACTGTCCATTCTCCTTACACGAACGCCTATGAGGAGTGGTGAGGCTGACCACTCACGTAGCTTCTCTCTTTTTTTTTCTTCTTCAAGCATGCTGAGACTGAGGAAAATTAATATCACACTTCTTATAAACCTGTCCCTGTGGCTGATGCAAACACTCCTAAAAGCATGTCAAAACAACTTGCTTAAGTGTGGCAATTTGCTAAAACATGATGATTTTGAAAAACAGGACAAACTTGTATGAAGACTTGTAGGAAAAGAGCTTTTGCTATTTGTAATCTCAAGATTTTAAACAAAGTATCAGCTCAGAGGTGTGTGATGAGTTTTGAGAGAAATGAGAAATCATAGATGGAGGTTTTAGGAATCAATCTCTGATGTATTTAAAAAACCCATCTGTTCAGTGTCTTTTCTCTGCCTGAAAGAAAGGAGCCTTCCATGTGATCCTCACTTTTCAAACAAAGAGAGCAAGGCTTGTTGACCTGGATGAAATAAATCACTGGTCTTAATACAATATTGGAATGAAATATGCTTTAAAATCTAACCTGTGTGGGCCTAAGATAGTTGGCAGCTTTCACATGCACAAATGAGAAGCTGCTGATCTGCTTGCTTATTTTTATGCTGTAATTATCCTCATCTTTGTAAAAACTTATTATTCCATTTTTTACTCAGTAGATTAAACCTGTAACTGCTAATAATCAGGATTTTTGCTGTCTCGTTATAAAATGTTCACAGCTTCATTAAAAGCAATGTGACTTCTTTACACTCCTGACCTGACTTAAAATGGATGTGTAATGCAAAACAAGCACCATGGGAAGGGCTCTCCCCTTCTCATTTAAAGTGTTTGATGAAGAAGGAAAACCCTTCCATTATAATACTTAATAATAAGTTCAGCTGAAAAACAGAGGCTTAAAAAAATCCAACATTTTGTTGCATGGCTCCAACCTTTCTTGGTCCTATTGACAAGCATTGGCACTGAGTTCTCTGTAATGTAAATTCTATTACACGGCTCTTAAGTTCTGGCCTTAGAAATAAGTGGAGACCTGACCAAAACAACATTTAATCTAATTACTTATTTTGTTAGAACTAAATCTATTTTTCCAGTGAAGTCATCACACTGCATGCAGGCACATCAACTTTGGGTCCAAATTTCCCAGTAGAAAGTGGCCCTCCCCTAGAGTTTAGCGTATGTTCTCAGCTCTATTCAGAAGCCTGTGCTTACCCTGACTTTACTGTTATTCTGATGCAAACTGAAGTTCTTTGTCTCCACAGCCATATCTGACCAAGGTGTGGGCATTTGCCTTTAGTTATCCGTATCAATGCAATGGCAGGAAATAAGCCCAAAATCTGAGACATATATGTTACTGCTATGTGGATTTGGTTTTCAGGGTGGTTTTGGGTATGGTTGGCTGTTTTTTTTTAGATTTCCCCTCCCTCCAATACTATTAATTTATTTGATAAACATCATCATGCAGTCTTTCCAAACTGATCGCTTATCTCAGTGCATGTTACCTGTTTTTTACAAGCCAAATTTGCCCCTGCATACCCCAACAGATCATTTCAAGCACAACCATTCCAAAAGGGAAAATGTGATAAAAAGAAAGTTAGAGAATATTCAGAAATCAAAAATAAAACAGAGCTTACTCAGTGGTACAGAGTCCCAAAGGAACATTTTATGTACAGGACATAAATCTAGTGAGTTGTAGTCGCTAAGATACATGGATGTCAAGGCTGAGGAGGAGTGACTTGCTAGACCATTAATAACGTAAGCATATTACACCCAGACATGAAACTGCAAATAGAGTCAGAGCTCTGCCCTTAAAAAGGTTTTGCACATTAGCACCATAACCTTGAAATTAATCTTACCTCCTTTAGCATTCTCATATCTATTGCAAGTAAAGATGCCATGATACCCGTTGAACCATCATCGTTCATGCCAAGGCTCTTTGGCAGCTGTACTGTGAAGATGCTGATGAAAGAAGAGAGGTCATTTTATACGGAGCTGGTGTACCAGATGAGTGTTGCTTTGATCATGTCCAATGGAAAAGTATGTGGCTTGATTTTATGGAAGTTTCCAACAGACCTGATTGAAAAAAATACAGTATTCTGAAAGATAGCCTCATCTTTCTCATGGTCTACCTAATTAAAAAGCTAATTGAAAATCAGCTCAGAATGAGCTTTCTCCCTGCGGACATGATCTTTGCTCAGGCTTCAAGTGATGCTTTTGAAGCATCAAAATATGTAGACAGTAGTCATGGACTGAAGCTGAAAACAGACAGCACGCATTTTAAGCCTCCTCATGATGCATTTCAGAATGAAAGCCTGGACTGATTCAGCCTTTATTTGTTCTACAGGCAACTGGGAAACTTAGAGAAGTTTATGGGCTTTCCATCACTAAGACAGATCTGAGAGTCATTGTCATGGAGATTAAATTTCATGTTACAATAATGAGGAATATATCATGAGATCATGATAAGCACCCAGTAAAAGGCATGAGCTTTTAAAATCTGTACAAAAGTTACTGTCTTAGGTGAGCCATAACGTCCTTAAGGCTCTGCAGCAGCGAAGGTTCAGGTAGCAGCCAGAAAAAGGTAAGTGAGATTGTACGATAGAGCCGCCAAGTATTTTTATGAAAAAAACAGTGACAGAAGACAACCAGTGACAGAAGCACGATGTTACTGCTGTTGCACACATTCTCAAATAAATAACTGTGGTGAAACCCAACCAAAACTGACCAAAGCCATGTCAGGCCACTTCCTGAATATATCCCCAAGTTAGCAGCCTGAAGTCCCCCAGTATTTCCTGTTAGCATCACAGCTCTTCATTCCCAGCTGCACCTACGTGCAGGTGAAAGCCTGTTTCAGAGCTGAAAAATGGGTTGGGTGAAGGGTGTGGTTGACCAAAACATCTTTCTCTGTTAAAATGTATTGCCCGTGCAGTAGGTCTGTGTATTTTCTCTCCCTCACCTGTTAGTCTTACGAATCACTTTATTTATACCATCCCTAAAATGATGCTCCCATTGTTCTTAATTTTGTGTTCCACTAAAGCCAGTCAACAGTTTTCAGACCAGTCTGTGTCCCCAGCTGTAGACATCAGACTCACTCCATGGCTCCCCTCGCCTCTTCCCAGCCTGGCCTGACACATCCTCAATGATGTGGTGACACAGCCAGCGCTGCAGCCTCTCCCTCCCTTTGGTTCAGTCTCTGAGCCCTCTGTGACTGACCTCACTTCGGGCAGGAGGCTGGACCGGCGATGCCTGGGGTCCCGTCCAGCCTGCGTTGTCCCATGGCTCTGTGTCAGATCCCACAGGCACAACGTCGGCTTGAAGCCAGGCTGGCTTTGAAATTGACACTTTTGCTTGGCATAGTTTAAACATGTCGACTTTCTGGGATATCACTGGCTGGAACAACCAGCTCTGTCAGGCTCGGTAGGTAAACTGGAGGGATTCTGTCCTGAAGGAAAGTAGAGGGAAAAGAGGAACTCAGATTTGTATGTGAGGAGCTGAAGGATGGAGAGGTGAAGCCAGTTGTCCAGGTTTACAAAGCTTGTGGGAGCTGAGAAGAGAGTTGGGGTATGTGGAGTCTGAAAAATATCTCTGTGTTTCTTTTCCTAGCTACACAAAAAAAACAGATTTTTTTTTTTAAGGAATACCAGCTGCCCTGGCTTGCTTGTGGCAGGACAGACTGCTTTCTGAAGCATGGAAGATAAGATCATGATGTGCAGCTGAACTTTTTAATGCCTCAGCTTGTTATTTGTTAGTTACCTTATTTAACATTTTTTAGAGGTATTGTCATAATGTGTACGGAGGGGACAGATGTGTAACAGTCAATATGACTTATGCAAATGAGAAGTGGGAAAATGGGCTTAGGTAATGGGGATGTCATAAATATCTCTGAGTTATGAAGTGATGTGTTATCAGAAAGGTCAGGAGCAGGACGCAGTGATTGCTCACGACCTCACATTCATCATGAGTCCCTTCTCTAATCCCTTTGTGTTGGTCCTGTTGTACCTTTGAAAAATACACTGATAATCAGATAGCTGGTAATGGAGTCTAGAGAGGATCATACTATGAGTTAAATTAACTCTACCAGAGGTGGATAATTCCGGTGCTAATTCTTCCCTGTGTACTGGTGTCAGAGGGTCAGATATCGTGTATATTTAGATGCATTTCTCCAAGGAGAAATGAGGCCAGTGAGTGATCATTGCATCATATAACCCAATAATTGTTTTTCAGCCTGCTGCATATTACTATGGATGGCAAGAATTGCCAGGAGGCGGTCATACAGGGAAAGGATCAGTGTGTGAGATCTTAACCCAGAGTGGGGTATAAATAGAGCAAGGGTGAGGGGGGGCTGTGTGAGCAGCCCAGGAATAACTCCATAAGTTGTCTTAACATTGGAACTTTCTTTACAGGATTTTGGGGCTAGCTTTCCTGGGCTGCTGATCCAACGTCACACTCTGCTTCTCTCAGGAAAGCCTGTGGTGACGGTTGTGTTCCCTCCACTTACGGGCTGTGTGTTCAGGTTTGCTACCATGAACTTGGAAAAGGTGACGGCTGTAAGGGCCCGTTCGTTAAAAGAGTAACTCTCACTTAAGGTATCTCTGTGAGAAAGGACTTCACATGGGGGAGGTAAAGGGCAGAAATTCTGGCTGCAATTCACAAAAAGGAAGCTGGGTCAGTAGAGCTCATCGGTATGTACGCTTACATGCATTCGGGAATGCCTCCGGCGTGTAAGTGCATTAGATTTGGATGCCCATAATGCCTATCAATCACAGATATCCAGTGCTGGATGGTTATCAGACAGGTATCTTAAGATAAATGTGCATTTCTAATGTTTATGCCACAGACATAGGGTGCAGAACTAAGGAAAAAATACAATGATTACACACATTTAGAAATAGAAAAGGTATATGGTGATAAATGGGCAATTGTGTTATATCTTTTGCTGCATTGTTCTAATTAGTAGAATCTTTGTAAGCCTCTGGAAATCCTTAGATGTAACAATATCTGTTCATTTCTTCTGAATTTTCCTTCATTGGCTTTTCCCAATTATTTAACAGCGGGAAGTACTCAGAGACCATCAAGTAAATGAAACAAGTTAAAACAGCATGTGGATGGGCACACGTACAAATCATTCTGTATTTGAGAAATCATTTTTTCAGATGAAATTATTGAATTAATTAACCGTAATTGCTGAATAACTTTGTTGCGTTTATGTTTTACAGTTTATCTTGCTCGGTTAAATTTCATCATAATCAATATGTGGTCTCTCAGGTCTCACTGAGGAGTATAACATCAGTAATTATTAACATTGTCTCCATGGGAACAAAATCACTTCAGGAATCTTGAAGTTTATTTTAGGGTTAAGAAAGGTAATGGTATTCAGCTCTACAGGGATCATCTTGTTCCGTGTCAGTTATTAAACAATTAGGAAAGCGTGGACTGTCTTTGAAAGGAGTTATTCTGTGGGCTTCTAGACGAGAAGCTGATTATGAAGATCTGGTGCCTAACATTTAGCAGCTGAATCAATGTCAGAGTGATTGATTTTAGGCTATGGAGATGTTATCTATAAGTTTCAAATAATAGGAAAGAGTGACATTCCAGGAAAGTTTCTATCTGTGATTTTTGTCATTACCTTGTTGATGGTGGCTTGCTATTGAGTATGATTTATCATACCTAGATGTTGATGATACGGAAGATATGAAATAGAGTACCCTTCTGTGAAGTTCTGGTTCAACAAACCTGTCACTTCACATTTCTCAGTTCTGTTTTGTTATAAAACTCTTTCACAATAAGTCTGACTTGTCTGACTAATAGAGTACTCTATTTAGCATAAGACTTGTAGCATATGCTACAATCTTTATCTGAACCAGATGGAGAAACCATCCAGACGAGCCTTGTATGTACAATGCTATTGTACTCAGTTGTTGAAGACACAGACAAAGTGCTTAAAAAACAAATCAAAACAAAAACAAAATTGAAAACCTCCTATCTTATTGGAATCTTTGTGTGAGGGTAATGGTTGTGTGGGGACTCAAATCTCTTAAACAGGATGGTTGTTTGCAGTCTGGATGGCAACAAGACTCATTGCAAGGGCCTTTGTATCAACATTGTGTCTATTGTTATTGATTATCTTAAACTACATAAAAAGCACCTAACTCTTCAAGAAATGGTGAGCATTTCTGCACCTGCAGGAACTATTTCCACTATTTGAAAATGTCCAACCTATGCAGAACTTGGTCAGTTCTGGGGAGTTGCCTGGGGAGTTCCTGGGACAGCCAGATCCCTACCTAGGAAGCTCATCAGCACACTGAAGCATAGAGATTGCTCTACTCGTAGCAGGGATCTCTCTGGGGGAATCTAGCATTTTCCAAACTTCCCTCCTGAATAGCTACTGAGAAAGTTAGTCACGTGTTTTGCTGTGATGGTGACTAGGAGTTCAGTCAAAATCCTCCTTCGGTCAACATGCCTCACATCCACCTTTTGTCTCATCAGTCCATGGATTCTTCTGTGCAGAGACTAACCAGGGATCTGCTAAAATCCCGGAACCCAAGGAATGAAGGACGTAAATGCACTGGATGTACAAACAGGCACAGACTTGATTACACTACAATTATGATTATAGAACAAACTTGAGTTTCTTCCTCATATCTCACAAATAAATTGAATGCAATAGTTCTTGCCACACAACACACATAACAGTAATTTACAAGGTGTATTTCCATGCTTGCTGATGCCCCAGGAAACAGTAGATGCTTGCCTCCGAGCTCACACATCAGGAACTCCTTCATTTCTGTCATCACTAGCTAAAATAAGTCATTTACATCATCAAACCGAAGCTCAGTATATCTACATGCAAAATATTGTTGCCTGCTCAAAGCACTGTTCTCATATCCTCTGTCAATTGAAAAGACGGCTCCTTCTTAAGCTATGGGTTGAATTTCAATACAAATTAAATAAAAGGAGCAAAATTTTCCAGGATATTAGCTTATAAACTTAACACTAGCTACCGCACCTTTCATTTCTTGTTACTTGTGACACTTATACTTCTGTAACATTAGCAGTTGTTTACAATGGTTAAGTTGGTGAATAAAAACAAGGTTAATAGAGCTTTTCCTGATAACAAAATATAGGAAGAAATTACTGGAAATGTCTTGACAGTTAAAGCATTCAACTTAAGATGCTTCATAAAATGTTAGAAATCATTCAGTATTTTCGATCTGCAACTTCAGGTGGCAGAGGAGTAAAAAGCCAAGCCAATATTAAGCAGCCCTTGGCAAACATAAATGGATGTGTAGAAGCCACACAACTCAAATTGACATTTCCTACAAACAAAGGCAACTCTACACTGTTCAATAATTGAAAAATCCCTGTGGCATGAACATACATAATAACGGGCAGTAAAAATACTTCATCTTCCTTCCAGTGCTTATTGTGGGTTTCATGACTGGAGCTTGCTGAATTATTCATTGGAAACAGTTCTTATTGTGAATGTGTCTCCTTTTTGCATTCAGAAGTCAAGAGATGCTGTGGTTCAGTTAGAAGAGGCTGTGATATGACACTTGGCTGGGTCATCTCCAGCGCCCAGATATATAACATTGGGGTGAGAGAATCAAAATGTCCCTTTGTAGAATCACAACTGTAGCTTTAAAAAAAATCAATTTTCTCCCTAAATGTATTTAGTCAGTAGATTATCATGCAATTAGGTGCCATACAACTTTTTTCATCCTATGTGCTTCTCAGCTTGCTACATGAACTCGTCTCACACCGTATCTGGGCACGCATCTCTGTTCAGGGATCTTCATGCACATTTAGCGATGTGAGTGCACAAAAAGGATTGAATTCAAGCTGTGAAGCTTCACTGTCATAGTGTTTTCCCAGCTAGCTTCCTAACCAGTTCAAGGTTTTCTTTCATAACCTGAAAGACAGACAAATATTTCTGGCAAGTGTACACAAAGCTTGGTTTCGAGTAACCAGTCACTGCCATGCTGGTTCCAACTAGTCATTCAGAGTTTTGTTTTAGCAGGCCACAAACACTTTTGCTCAGGTCACCAGCTTTGGAGCACAAGTGCCTTGTTACAAGGAAAAAGTTGTAGAACCTTCTTTAAAAAGCATTGGCAGTGTTTTGCTGGGCATCAAGCAAACTATCCCAGTCAACTACTGCACAATTAGTCTCCAAAGTGGTGAATGATCCAAAAAGATAGTTCCTTGTGACTGTCATCATCTTTGATGAGGTACAACTAGATTGTGGCCATCTCATATATGGATAGCATATTCAGTCAGTCAGCATTGTTGCAGGGAAGAGGAGGGAGTCTCATACTTTTGGTTATGATGCCAGTCGAGGGCTTGAGTATGTTCATCTCTTCCATTTTAATGGGCTACAAAAGCCAGAGTCTTGCTTTGAGTAGAGTCTTGTAAATCATGAGCAAACCACTGACTTGAGAGAGAGAAGCCTGCCCACTGGGTTTTAATAATTCTTGTGTGCAACTATTTTTTTTCCTAGAAAAACATTTCTAAAATTGTGTAAAAACTACCATTAAACTTCTCCAATCTCTCTCTGTGGCATTTCTTTTTTTAAAATTAAAAATGCTTATTTACTTTGGCACCTTATAGAAAGCAGGATTTTTTTTAGCACACACTAGAGTGTCTCGAGAACTACATGCTAAATTACATCAATCTACAATGTACCTGAATTTCCAGAAGAGTTTTTATGTTATTCTAATGCAGAGTCAATGAATATTGTGGGGTTATTTTAATTCTTTGGAGGTGGAGAAGGAGAATTCTCCATTTCTCCCAATACTTTTATAGAATTTGGAAAGCCTTTTGAGGATTGTTTTGTATTATAAGCAACAAAGTTTGGCAGTTAAGAAGGGGAAGGAAAGGTAAGCACTAACAAATCTACATGCTATAAATTTGAATGGCGACTATAAAAAAATATTTGTATTCTCTAGGGGTTGAGAAGAGCAAGTGCTAGAGAAAAAGTCCCCAATCCCTAGTATCTCCTTTTAAGTTCTAAACATTCAAATATGTTCCTCCCAGGTTGTGTATTCCCTGCTGGTTGTCCTATAATTTTCTGTGCTCAGTTTTACAGTGCCCAAAGTATGTTGTGTCATATTATTTTCCTTGAGCCAAAGATCACAGATAGCTGCTCATGTACACATTTGTCAGTGAAGCTGGCATGTACAAGATGTAAGGATTCAAAAAAGAAAATCAAATAAAGGATAGGAAAGGGGAAAAGACTTCCACACTTGGGAAGTATAAGAAGAAAAACTTTTTCTTTTTTTTATGTCATTAAATGTTAGCAAAAGATTCATGAGAAGTTTCAAATGAATGTTTGAATAGTCCAAGTAATTTAAGGATTACCAAAGTAATTGAGAAATTCAGCTTCTAGTTTAATCTGACAAAGGAAAATATTTGTACAACAGAATGTTACTTTTCACTATGTGAAAAAGGGAATTACCATATAGCCCTTCAAGCTCCAGCTTCTTCTAATTTTTAAAACCACCCTAAATGTAGAGTTTTCTTTACATGAAGCAAAATTAGTTGCCTTTTTTTCCCCCATTTGTGGGTGAAATGGGTGAACAAGGGAAGCATTGTTTTCCAGACTTCATTAGCTAGCAAAAAGTGTGCTGGGCCACCCTCAGTTCCAACACCTCATAGACCAAACCCAACCAGAGCATGACTCCAGACATGGTGGAGCAAACCTATAGCTCCTCACTTGTGCTGGTGACGCCTTGCCACTGTGAGATGAACCAGCAAGGCACAGCTACAAAAAAACACTCACTGACATACTTTTGGTTTCCTCATCTCGCTGTCCCTGCAGCTCCCATTGTCATAAACCCTGTGACCAAGGAGTGTGGGGTAGCTCCTCAACAGGGCTGCTTTCAGAGCAGCTTATTCTTGAGATTTTCTTGTCTCAGGACTTTCTGCTCTTGGCATCCAGCTCTCAGGTGCCCAGTGGCTTTCCCTGTGCTCAGAGCATCACTGCTGGCGTGGGGGGGAGGCCCCAAGGCCAGATTCCTGAAGTCAACTTCCCAGAAAATGCCAACAGGAAAACCCGCGAGAGGGACCTAGTACCTGAAAGAAGTGGTGTGGTAGCCTGCTGTATCAATCAGTCCCCTGTGTACCTCCTAAATCTTTTGTTCAATGGCAAGAAATCAACGGTAAATAAGCAAGTAGCATAGTCCATGTACACTTGTGAACGTAGCAGCTGAAGCTGCCTCATAGGGGACCATAAATCCAATAGCCAGCTACACTTAGAAAAAATAGTAAGGTCCATTTGAAATAGCACTGTGTGCCAATACCAATGACTCTATATATGTCAGGAATGGCTTTTGAACACCATAAATCAATCCTCTAGTTTGCTAGAAGGAGAGGAGGTTTGGTCAGAAGACATCAAGAGATACCAGGCTGCAATAATTCATAAAGACACCTGCCTGGCATTCAGAGGTGGAACATTTCCAGAGATAAATATCAGGATAACGGTGTCCTTATCTAGGCTTTCTTGTTGAAGAGGAAATCTTAAAGAACTGATTTTTTTTTCTTTTTTTGTCCCCAAGAAGCAGTGAGAGACCCTGCCTCTAGCACTGCAAACAGTCTGCTGTAAAGGCGCACGTTTGTGTTCAATGCTTCAGTTGATGCTTTTGAAAAGTGAGTTTAGTTGCTATGGAGAGGGAATTCTCCTCTCCCCTCACCACCACCTCTCCTCCCCCCAAGAAATGTGGATAAGCAGTGAACAACATGGCTTTCTTCACCCTACCCTTGCAGCATGTTTCAGCGCTTTTTCTAGGCACCAAAAGTGTTAATTGTTACTTTTGTCATTTACCAAGAAGCAGGGTGTGTTGGAAGCTGTGATTGAAGATCCCAAGGTGAGGACACAGTGCAGGAGATTGCCAAGTCTAAATTCTGGACTGACACATCTCCAAAAGAGCTCTAGTTGAAGCCATGGAAAAAAACGCAATAAGCTGGTTAGGTTTTCCACCATATAGTAAAATCCGCTGAAACCTCCACGTGGTAAATCCAGGTTCTGGTGCAGTAAAATGACACATTTTTGAAAACAGGACTTGAAACGTACTCAGTCCAATCCAAAGGTAAATTAAAGTCATCGCCTTTCAGTGACTTAGATTTGGCCAGCGTGAAACAAGTTTTTTGGAGACAGGCTCATCCCTTATAGAAAGGGACATGTTATTGAATTCTCATTGTACAGGAAATGCTATCGATCCTTGCAAGCACTCCCAGCGAGATGTCATGAACTGGAGCAGGCCCTCGAGACTCTATTTACTCTGACCAATCTTCAAAAATGGTTCATTCAGGGTTAGAATAAAGGCGTGTTATTGCTTTTCTGCTTCTATCTTGTACGGTAAATGAAAAATTCTTTACTTCAAAGCTGTCAGGCTAATGAGTCTCACCAGAATTAATACAGCTTTTATGGAAAATACGATTTTGTTTAATTGCACCATAAGGAAAAGGGGAAAATAAAGGGGAAAACGTGATTGTAAAAGGATACCTTCACAGATATAAATATAGCATGTAACTTTTCTAAAGAAGAGGGGAAATAAAAGGAAAAAAGTGCATGCAATTTTTCCTGACAGTAGGATTAAGACACCTGATTAAATTCATGAAAAAGACAGTTATGAATTTTTTGAGTGAGGCTTCAGTGTTTTCTTTAAACAAATGTTATAAAAAAAAAATCCTTACAGGAGATGTCTCAGAAAATGACATTTTTATTGTTTTTCCCCTGATTAGGGGGAAATTGAGCTTCAGGAAAGTGGTTGGAGCTGTAGCATTCCTGCTGCGGGAGAATGCAGGGTATCTGAAACACGTTTGGATCAGCTGTTGAATATACTTATTACTCAGATTTTTTACATATACATGAGTGCTACTTAAGTCTTAAAATTCTGACTTTTTGCCACAGCTTGTTTTTTTAACCAGTTGTGCTTTATGAGGATATGAGTCTACTTTAAGACTTTGACGCAGAAGGTGATAGTAATAAACAGGTTTTATAAAGCTTTACAAGTTTCATACATATAAAGCATACACAGAATAAGAAAATGAAGGCAACACCTTTCTTTTTCCAGCACTATCGCAAATAAAATGATTGTTTATCAATAAATACATAATGCACTTTATAACCGCATTATAAACAGTGGGAGCTGAATGAATTTCAATTATGCAGACCAACGATATTGTGCCATCCATTATATAAATCAAAGCTAGGCATAGGCCTGTAAGCTTTTGCTGCTTCACTGATTTTTATTGCCGTACAAAATGATAACTGGAAACCATATAGAACAAGGCAAATTAGGAATCTATTGGGGAGAAAATGCAATTGGAAATGAACATCCTCCTGGAAGCTACGTTCACGAACCAAATGCCTTGTGAGATTTTATCTTCCATGCACAATGTGATGATATTCCTGTGCATATATGGTTAAATTAATTTTCCCTTATCGGCATAAAAATGTAGCTGGCCAAAATAGATTAGAACTGCATAATATGTTGGAGCACATTTTATTTAGGTGGAGAAGAGGAAAATATTTAATTTCAGGCTGGAATGGTATTGAGCAGAATAAATGATTGAGTTCAAACAAAGAGATCGTTCTTCCTGGGTTTTTTTCCTTTGTTGCATGAATGAAATGATCTGTAAATTCATGACAAGATGATGATTTTCTCAGTTGCAGACCAGTGAAAAGAAAATAAAAAGATTTCTCTGTGGTCAAACAGAAACTTCTGATCGTGCTGGAGTCTAGTCTCACTCTTTGAAGGTTCTTGGGGTTCAGTCGGTCAGGTTTTGTGCAGTTTGAAGCTAAGGTGGGATGAGGCAGTCTGTGTCCTGCAGGATTGTCCTGTAAATTAACTCATCTTCTAAACAACTGCAAAATGCCCATGTCTGTTAATAAAACCACCTTGGTCCACAGAGGAGCAGCAGTCGACTTCAAACCAGCCCAGTTAAGGTGTACTATTAACCTGCAATTTGATCGTAAGATTGTGTTTCTCTTTTTTAGCAGTAGTTTTGGTTCAAGTGGGGTCAGGGCCACGGGCCCAGAGGTGCCGGGCTTGTCCCTCTGCTGAACACACGGAGCAGCCCCCAGGGCCCTAAGGATGCTGTCCCCTGTACACAGCCCCACTGAAACTCATGAAATGGAAGACCACATCATTGTGAGTTAGAAGAAACAGTAGGAGAAGGGCGGTATTTTTGTTTGTTTGTTCATTTTCCAATTCTGTTGTTTTACTTCTCCTTGTCATGGAAGTGTTTCTTGAGGTTGGTCGTTTTTTACCTTTTTTTTTTTCTTCAGCCACAATGCTATGGAGAATTATTCAGCCTTCAGCTATTTTTTATGAAAACTTTTGAAGAAGATATCTAACGTGTGCCTTAGCTTCATCTTTCAATGACAAAAACCCCTTCAAACAAGACAGGCTACTTCTGCAGTAGAAGGAGATTTATTTTGATGGCTACTTCTAGTTTCAGCCATGTAGATATTTTTTAATCCAATATTCAAACATCATTGAATTGAGCTGGTAATCATTTAACCTTAAGACAAGATTTACTTGCTTATTTTTTTATTTAATTCCTTATTTTTGATGTTAGGTGTTTCACTGCATTTCTTCGATTTACCAGATTTAATTGATACCTGTTTCTACTCAGTCCTTAAGCAGATAACATTTTGTGCTGTGTTGAGTGTTTTGGCCAATGTGCCCTTCTCACGGCTAGGACTCACTTCTCTCTATACCCTGTGTGGTGGAAACCTCCCAACATCAGGCTGCATTGCGTAATTCCCTCAGAGGCTGATGGCACTGCTCTCATGTGCCTGACCTTCCCACAGACCTGAAAGGAAATCTCAGCTGTTTGGGAGCTAGGGAGCTAATCTCTGTTCACAGCACCTCATTAGGATAGAAAATAGGTTATTCAAACTGCATTTAATGACAGGTTTATCCTGAAGCCCCCTTGAATAACTCCTATGTTATTGTTCGTTACGCAGTAGTTCATGGAGTACTATGGGTGAATGGAGCCTCCTCAAGAAATACACATTCCGCTATATACATAATGGAAAATAGATGCTTTTTCTCTAAATGTTGCGATGCCATTTCCATTGCAAGACCATCAAAACAGTGGTAAGATGTCTTTGCTGTCATGAAAGGTCTGACTTTGTCAATATTCAAAATAATGAAGGGAAATGATCCCTTCAGAATGTGGGATTTTCTTGAAACCATAGAGGGATTAGATACCACTTCTCTAGAAATTGTTAGACTAGACTGTGTTTATTAAACAACAGAAGGCTTTAGCTTAATAAAATATATAAGCTAAGAATAACAAAACTGAGGTTTGTCCACTGTAATTTTGTTTTTAGAAGTTTTGTGTATCATAATTAAAACTGTTCATTGCTTCGTATAGTCCATACCAGAAGTCTTGTATGCCCAGCGGTGTGCCTTGCTCTCGGCTTTTTTTACAGTTGTATCAACAGGTTTTGTGAAACACTTTCCCTTTCTTTGCAGATCTCACTTATGTCTATAGACCACCGTGTTTCTAAGAAACAGTTGCACCTTCTTAATTGAGGCATATCCTATTTGGGCAACCAGATTGAATGAGAGACATTGAAATAGACAGTAAATAACGATAATTCACTAGGTATCTATCACCTGATTTTACCAGTAATAGCACTCTCTTTGGGTAAATTTGGTAAACTAAATCTGGTTGAAATAATTGTCAAAATAAATTGTTCAGTTCGAGTTCTTTGTGATACAGATCAGATGTTTTAAACAGTCAACACTGACATTAGCAGAATTTTAAATTTCAGTTTCAATGTATAATCCCTGTATTTTAGAGAAGCAAAATAAGGAAAAAACCTCTTCAAGGCACCAAAGATCAAGTATATAAAAGTAGAGTTCATTTTAAAAATTAATTAATGGAAAAAAATCCCCACTCTTCCCCCTCCACCACCCAGCCTACCCCCAAGTGGAGAGTGGAAGCGGCAGCTATTGTGGTAAAACATTCCTTGGGCTGTCTGTGTTGGAGGAAATGAAAAACCATTAAATGGATAATAGAATAAAAGTGCAATGAGATGTTCAGAGAATCCATCAATAAAAGGATGGCAAGCAATTGCTAAAGACAGCCCTTTCTAAATGTAGCTTTATTGCCAGAGGACGGAAAATAGAGAGAATTTGCAAACAATTGAATTTATGGTAATGGCATATAAGTGTATTGTACCACCAAAGCAAAGCACAGAGCAAATATAAAAGACAAAATACACCAATGTCCCATGGAAGCCCTTGTGTTTCGCCTATTGTCTGTTGGTACTGGAAACTGTAATATCCTGATATTAAAATCAAATACATTGCAAAATGCATAAGGAGGCAGTGACTAGGTGATATTCTGCTGTGTGTCTGCTTTAAGGTGAATTGTTGGACAGAAAGCAATTCAAGACGTGAGCAACGAGGAGCTTGGTCCTGTGTGCTCGGGGTAGCTTTGTTCCTTACCTGTGGTGATACCTGGACAATCTGATGCTCTTACCTTGGCAGTTTATGGGTAAATTACCTGGGGATAATTTGAGTCAATTTGAATTTTAAACCTGTTTGCAAATGTGCTGTCACTAGGTCTATTGAACCAGCAGAGGTGACTGCTAAATGACAGGCAGGAAGAAAATAATTAACCGATGGGCTCAGAGATGGAGCCTCCCAATAACCAGATAAACTGGAAAGGGAAGAAACAACTTCTGCCTCAGGTCACAGATATCTCTTCTGCACAAAGCCCCAGACAAAGGCTGATAGTGCTAAAACCCTGTGGTTCAAAAACCACAGGCATCAGGAGACCGTAAGCTTTGAGCCAGCCTGCGCTCGGCGGGCAGGGCAGCATCGAGGGAAGAATGGGGAAGGCTTTCCTCTAAGGCACGTTTTGATTTTTCTGTGCAAAGAAATTGCTGGCACGTTTTCAAAGAGGTTATTTATGTGTGGCTTGTTTTTTGGTTTGGTTTTGGGTTTTTTTTTAACTCCATGTCCCCACCTCGCGGTGCCAGCAGCCTGCTTCAACAGCCCAGCCTCTCCTGGTGACCACGGGGGCTCTGGGTGTCCCTGCTCCTGCCCCCATATAACCGACCCCACTGCAGTACCGCTGGCTGGGGCAGGGAAATGCCCCAGCTTTAAAGGCAGTCTGGGATATTTTATTGTTTGGGATTTTTTTTTTGTGTAGTCCCTGCTACTGCCAAGCAGAGTCAGTGAGAGGGGGCTGATGAGTTTTAGCAGGATGGCAGTGGGCGCTGGGTTCAACCCTTTTTTTGCCCCTTTGACCCACACACCTTACCAGCTACACCAGCAGCAAGGCAGGAAGGTGGGGAACAGCGCTCAGCTGATGTATCCGCATTTCAAGTCAGGCTCGTGGTGGCACAAGGCTACGGGCGGGCTGTGGTGCTGCCAGCCCGTGTCCGCTCTCATTCCTGCCGTCTTTGGACGTCAGGTGGACGGTCTTTCCCCTGACCGCCGGCACGATGTGTTTGGGTGTCTCTGTGGATAGGGCAGTGGGCACCGCTGGGGTTACCCAACTGTGTTGAGGGTTGGGAGATAATGGTCTGCAAAGCACTGGGGCGATGGAGCCTTTGCTAGATTTATCTTCTGTAGATTTTGGGTTGAGAATAGTGCTTAGAAACAGAATAAATGCGAATAAAATAACAGGTCAGTACATGTCATTCAGGAGCATCTGCTCTCCCTGAGATGGGCATAGGCAGAGCCGAGCCTAAGTTCAGTTAAGCTGATTTGTCTGTAAGTCCTCTGCAAAGACTTAACCTGCAAACAAGGTTCGCATACTAAAAAGTCCTAGCTTGGAGGAACAGAAGAGCAAAACCATCTTTGTAAAGAAACAATAATAATAATAATTAAAAATCCAGTTTCTGTTAATTACTTCTCAGGCCTCAATAGCAAACACCAAGGATGGAAGATGGAAAGTTTTGGAAAATGGTAACAGGTTGCTATAAGTTAACCAGCAGCGAGATACTCACTAGCTTTCAAAGCAGTATGGGACAAGGAGAGCCCAAAGAAATTAACTGGAGAAATGAAAGTAAGTTGAGGCAGCCTATCTCAGCCTGGCCCTGCAGAGAGCAGGGATTGGAGGGTCCTGCGAGTGCAAACAAAAAAGTGAGAGCAGCCAGCTGATGGCCCTGCTGAGGTGGTGGGACAAGCTACTGCCCAGCAAAATATCTCTAAGCCAAGCCTCTGTTTTAAAGAGAAAGCCTTGAATGTTAATGGCTTGGGCTGTGGCACAGCCTTGTGTCTCTTTCCCTGAAAACATTTGCTAAAAATCTAATTAGCATGTATTACAGTGATGCTGTTATTAATGAGACTGCCTTTCCTGAAGTAAAATATTTCTGATTTATGGGAGGTATTTTTTGTTTTACACTGTTTCACCTGAAGCATAACAATTGCTGTATCTCTGGAAAGCCCATAAACGACAGAGGCACAGCAATGTGATTTCTGTTGAAAGATTTAAACCTATCATTCCAAGAAGTGTAGTTGTCTTGGCAGCAAACAGATTTAAGTACCTTTGAGACATTTGCCTTTAATTGTGGAGGAATGGCATCACCAGCTGCAAAAAAGTTTAACCCTCTGAAATACTTGTCTTGCTCATTAGCTTCTCGTTGAGGCACTGATTATAAAAGAGGAGGACTACAGAGATATCTCTGGCATTGCTGCCTTGGCGGAGGGGTAAGGAGAGCTACGTGGGTTCAGCTGAGTCTGCCCTCAGGAGGTCTCTGGGACCTCCAAATAGTTTATTTCTTTGAGTAACTAAAGGTCTGCTGTGTGGTTACATGATGTTGTGGGCAGCAGCTATCTGTACCTTAGCTGAGAAGAACTGGAAAAGTTCAAGGTTAGTCACAAACCTGAGTAAGCTGGGGAACAATTGTGGGGATGTTGAGGGCTGGGATGGAGGCTGGCCATGTCCCTTCATAGGGCACAATGATTGGGGTCATGTTGTTTCCCCTGTCTTTGTCTTAGGCATCCAGGAGTTTGATGCATCTGGTGCTGGTGTCCCGGGAGCAGCCCTATAAGTATAACAGTGCATGGGGAGCAGGGGGGAAGTATTTTGGTTTCAGCCTGAGCAGCTCAAGAGCAGTGCTCTGTTTTTGTTTACCACTAGAGGCCTTGTGTTAAGGGTTATATACATGACAAAAAAAAAAAAAAGAAATCCATTTTCCCAGATTCCTTTTTATATTAGGAAAAAAATTGTGTGGCCCCATCTACATTTTTGGAAAGCCACAATAGAGATTAGCATGGATAAAAACTTCACAACTGTGCTGCTTCTCTAATTATGAATGCCTTAAACCTTGTTTGTCAGAAAGCCGTGCTGGACTTTGCAAGCACAGATATGCAGCCATGGCTGCTTTCTCCCCAGGAGCCGCCTCTCCCACCAATCACTACCAGCACGGTGGCTGTATGATGAGCTCTGCCGAGGCTGGCTGCTTGAAATCACCAGCTAATTGTAAGGAGCGCTCAGCAGGCTGTCCTTGCCCCTTCTGCCTCCTCCTATTCCCCAACCAGGAATGCTAATTTACTCTGCTGTCTTTAAGCACAGGTCTGATTCAGTATTGTATTTGTCATCCCAAACTTTCTTGATTCCAGTAGAATGGCTAAAAAGTAGCAAATGCAACACTGCACCTGGTGGGGTCCAGCCCTGTAGAAATGCCTGTCTAAAGGCTGGAGTTGGACTCTCCTTTTATATAAATTATATAAGTTCTTTACAGAGGGAACTGCATTTCCTTGTCAATCACTGCCTTCTGCCAGGTGCTCAGCTTTCATTCTGAGCCTGTTCACCATCAGCCCTGTCTTCAATTTATTCCATATAAATTGAGATGCTGTAATTGGACTTCTCCAAGTCTGCACAGCCTTGTCTTAAAGCACCCCAAGTGTCTTATCCAGGCTTCGATTACTCCTCTGACGGACTACAGGCATCCTGCTTGTTTGTTTATTAGGCAGCTTCTTATCTTGGTTGTAGTCTTAAGAAACTCCATCATTTCAGCTGCACAGCTCTAGTAATTAGGCTTCCTGCTTTTCTGGTCTGGCTGGTGCTACCTCAGCCTATATAAAGAGAGCAGAAAAAAGAGGTGTAAGAAAGAAAATGTTACTGCTGGTAGCATCCAACAGTATAAGGTAAGAACGTTGGTCACATGTCAGATGCTGAATCCTGTAAAGCTGGGATGTTGAGCAGATCAAAAAGGTACTAACACAAGGCCAGAGACTGAAAAGATTAATAAGATATGATAGTTTACCTTTTCACAAAGACTACTTATTGCTTTTTTCCATTGTCAACCCGTATCAATTACATATCCACTGGGAAGATGAGTGTGACTTGAGGTTGCAGGTATACACCTGAATCTTCATGAAATAGTGACATGCACCTAACAGGCTGTTGAAGTACAAATATTCTGATTTTTCACCTGTGATAATACCTGGAGTTAGAAAAAGATTGAAGATTTATAAGTGCCATTTATCCCCTGGAGAAGGGAGCCTGACTTGAATGCATTTGAAGGCACTGCAAATTAGAAATGTTTTAATCATGTATTCCCACTGGTGAGCACACATAACAGCAACAAATATTTATCCAGATGGATGAATGCAAGAATCAGTTTTGGCCTTAAGCTGTCACCGCTTCTAGCTAGTCACATCTTTCACTGGTGGGTCTTGCTGACATGCCATCGTCTGTGCCGAGAGCATTGGGGTGTCTCCAGCTGCTTGCCAGCCCTTTCCTCTCTTCACTGGGTTGCTCGCAGTCACTCATCAGGCCGTGCCAAGTACATCGGCCACCGGAGCTGGTCCATCTGCTAGCCTTTCACAGGGGAACAATTTGGGGGTCTTTTTTCTGGAGGTCGGCAGTACTGCCAGGATCTTTGTACAACGTGATGCGCTACGGGCACTACAGGAGCCTGACACAAGGTTAAATCAGACACTTGCCTGGAACTCTTTTAATTACCAAATAGGACAGTGCAGGGTGCTGCCTGCCAGTGCTGCTGCTCATTTAGCCACCCTTAAATGTTGTTCAAGCAGGAAGGAGTTTTAATAAATCATTGCTGAGGAAGGAGAGCGGATATAGTGCTGTGTCATAGAACAGGATGTTTTTAAACTAATTTCAGTCTTTCTGGGTCACAGTTCAGCTTCTTTCCTTTGAACTCTTGTAGGGGAATTCAATCTATGCTTAGTGTTAAGGGTTTGGTGGTTTTTTCCCCCCTTTGGCAGAGCCTTGAATGCCTTCATTTTTCAAATGTAGAGGCTGATCCCCTAACTCGGATGAAGAAGCTGCCTTATAGGCACGACACGGATCAGCAGGGCAAACTGGCCTTTATGCGCAGGGTCTGAGACACTAAAAACATGACTTGCATACTTAGCTTCTGTCCTCTTGACAAGTAACTGGTTTCTGCAGTAAGATGAACTCTAGCCGATGTCATTTTAAGGCTAAATCCAGAAAAAGTCTGGAAGAAGGCAGATGAAGTTGAGTTGTTAAAGTGCAATGGGGTATTACAGTAGGGGCTTTCAGAGGACAATGATTGTATTGGCAGCAAAACTGCATCAGGGCTAAGTCGTCAGCACAACTTCAGTGCAAGTTTTTGGTGCCTGCTTTCCAGCTGCAAAACACACGTGCGCGCTACCAAGCTTTTTCAGGCCCAGACAACTGGGCACTTAAAATTGACCGAGAGTTACATCGTTATGGATTAACCCATACAGGCCCGAAGTGTCTCCTTCAACTGATTCTTCGTGCAAAGAGTAGGGACCATGGGTGCCAGTTGAGCTTTCTCGCTTGGGAGTCACAAGAGACTTTGTCTGTGAAAGGCGATGCTAGAGGTGCCCTACCGAGCCTTGCTCCCCCGTCCGAAGCGAGAGCGCTAGCCTTGGTGTGCAAACTAGCAGCCTTAAAAAACAAAAAATCAAAACCAAGCACAAACAACAAACCAACCTCAGCTGCATAATTCAGAGCCGTCTCCATTATTGACACCTCTACAATGTACCTCAGGAAGGATCGGCAAGGCGTGGGGCGTGAAATGCCTGAAAGCCAAGGGGGGGCAGGAGAAGCCCTGGAGTTGCTGGCCAGAGGGGATGGCTGTCTGTGCGCAGCAGCAGGACCTGTGCCAAGTGGGCTCTGGCGGCAGCAGCTTGTCCCCAGTGCCCTGGCAGGCAGGGCAGTGGCCCTGCTTCTTAGCCTATCTCTGGGTTTACTGCTTTGCACATGAAATTAATAAGATTTGTCATAAAACATATGCACATTGACCATCTGTGTTAATAATTGACTTAACGAGGATCTAACTGCCTCTTGCCTGTCCCAGAGAAGTTAATTGAGGGGATTGTGTTTATAATCTGCCTTGAGAGTCCTAATCTTCTGTTCCGGCGCTGCCAAGCCACGGATTGATTGATTGATTTTGGTCTCTTGGAGCAAAATAACAACCTCCTGAGATAGACTTTGGCAGTTTCCCAAAGGGAAAGTACACAGCGTGGGGAACCAGGAGAAAAACATAGTCTTCTTCGTGGTGTTTAAATGGGGGTTGCTAAATCCTGCTTCCTAGAAAATGTAAGCCAGTAAATGTTGAGCTCTTAGGTATGCTTCAGGGCCTATGAAAAAGCTGCTGCTGTTAGCAGGGAACTTGTGTCTTTTTGTATAGATGATAGATGCCAAAGTTTTATCTGAGAATTGGTGTGAGGGGTTTAAATAACAAAACGAAACAGGAGGTCATCCCAGCCTTTTGAGGGGTAGCGGGCGAGGTCCTACAGAGGTAACCCTCCCCTAGGTCTGGGACCTCCTCGCCAGAGGAACCGCCCAACTATTTGAGCTACTGTGTGAGGAGCAGATCTGGAGGTGGCAAAACAGGATTCTGGTGAAAGAAGGAAAAGTCAGCCATAGAGAAAGATTTCTGGAAACTGCCACTGCAACTGAAAAATGCAAAATTGCAGGAAAACATGCTGGAGAGCCTGTCAGGAGATCTAGTTCTTCATTTTGTGTCAAAGCCAGACTAACTACACCTCAGCTATTTTTTTGGTTAATATTTTTTATAGATAGTAATTCTATGCATAGGATAACTAATATACTTGCTCTGTTCAATATTCTGTCCATTTTGATACAGCGGATTACTTCTCTGAAAAAGTCCTAGTTATTTCCTGTGGGCAATTACTGTACGATGTAGGTACTGATCCCATAAACCCGTTCGCATATTTTTTTTGTTCAGTAAAAGTGGGCAATCCTCCCTAGGATTCAAATAAATACATTTATTGCACCCAATGTATTCAGACACAAGCAGCATCCACATTGGTATAATAAAACATTTCTTCTAGGTGAACCTCATTCCCTTTTTGTTTCATATATGGGTTGTTAAGTGTTTCTACTGTGCAAGCCACTGAACTATATATGAATTTTCTTTGAACTTACGTTTTTTTTTCATTATCCACCCTGCCCTCTTCAGCTTCCTGGGAACCAGAGCCAATGCAAAGCAGGAAGCCTGCCAGGGAAGTCCAATATCTGAGAGTGATATGAGATTACAGCCCAAATCTAATAAGGATAGATTAGTTTTATTTCCCATTTAGCCACGAGCGTTGCTGGTAGAACAAGGTATTAAATCAGACCTCTAAAATTGTACCTGTACTCTGAGCAGCTGGTCAGCTGTACTGATACCCAGCCCTGGTACTTTCTCTTGCATCCTGAAAGACCACGGCCAAGACTTTCCAGAAGCACTGCAAGCCAAATGCGTCTCTGGCATAGTCAGGTAAATCACTGAAATGAGCCTGAAATGATTTTGATCCAGCCCCCCTGCAAACAGATCTATGGCGCTTCTAAACTTGTTTTTTCATGCAACTCTGTGGTGGGCTTTCTTTCCTTCTTGACAAGCTCTGTGCTGTACGGTAGCATCTGTTAGAGAAATACAGCGTGTGAGTCAGTGTAATTTTAAAGGGAGAAAGGATGACTGGTAATGGCTGCGGCTGCCTTACTTTGCATGATGTTTGCTGCTTCGGCTGCTGTGTAGCTGAGCAGGGGGCAGGGGAGGGAAGTGTCCTCTGGAGAGTCTGATTCACAACAAGCCAACTTGGTTCAGTTCTGTAATGAGAGATTTTTTCTTATTTGCAATTAAAATGTCAAATAACGTTAGAAGTATTTGATTTGTGCTCAGTCACAGTGCAATTCTCCAGCTTACTGACTTTAAGGAAAGTCTTGCAAGATGCTTCTTTTTTTTAATCCAATTACATTAACAGACTGGAATTAATTTACTGAATCATTGATTTTCCAAGGGGCAGAAGGTGGCTTCAGCCTTTTGGGAAACAAGACTTGGGGAACACAGGCAGCTTCCCTTGTCTACGCAATGGTGCTCTTTTTGGGACACACAGCCTGGAAATGCCTAGGTGCCACCCATCAACTTGGGCAGTGCTCTGGAAAGGCCCTTAAACCCACTGAGCTGCTGCATATTCGTTTTGAAAATGGAGGCAATCATGCAAAATAGAAGTTAACTGCTCTAGTAGAGGTCTGAAATGATTTCATTGCCATTAGCAGCATTGCTAAACTTAATCAGCTGTGGAGAAGTTAAAGCATAACCTCATTTCATGCAGGAGGGAGAGCGATGTTCAGTTGAGTGGTGCCGGTGGTTTGGTAGGTCAGGAGAATGCTCCTGGGAGCAGGTAGGTCACTCATCAGTGACTGGGATGGAAATACTATTTAGGACAAGGAGTTGAGCTGGGAGGAGGTGACTACCAACCTGCTGTTGGTTCACAACCAAAATTCCAGGCCAGGTGACACTTGGGAATGATTTTCATGACATGATCGTCCCACTCTATACTTTGGACAATAAATGTGTGATCGGTGACTCTCTTAAATCCCTGCTAGGTGGGATACTGTGTTTCACTGAAACAAGGAGTAGCAGTGCAGGCCCTTCCTACTATTGTTTCGGGAGGTGACAGACTCGGCTAGAAACTGAACATCTATTTTACATGGACAGTGACCCTTACAAACCAACCAAAAGCTAGAAATCTTTCTTAATTTTAGTGGTGGTTGAAACTCTAGGAGCTCATACGGAATGCTGGAAGAAGTATTATCTGTTGAAAACTATCTTAATTCCCCATTCTTTTGTTCAGGTACTTGGCCAAGAGTGCCCTGGAAGGAGATCAGTGAGCAGCGCACATTGCCATGCTTAGCAAGTCCTCGCAGGCTCCTTAGGGCAGGTTCACATTATGCCTGCAAGCATGGAGTGAACCAAAAGGATCCACATCTGAAGTAGCTAAATGTTACTTTGCTTATGGTCTGGAAAATATCATTATGCAGAAATATCCCAGAAGTTTCCTTGTTCTCCACTTTACCTTCTAGCTACTCCTGTGCTGTATTCATCCCATCTAATAGCCAGCTGTTAACTTTATTGAGAATATCCAGATTTAGGAGTGTGCTTGCCCTATGCTGCCCTCCTATAAGGTGCTCTCAGATCTGAATTGCTTTCTGGATGTAGCACACTCCCTGTTTCCAGGACCTGGGTGAGGTGTCCTGCTCTGCGAGGCTCCAGGCTACAGCACCTTGGGACCCCAAACACGGGCTCCACTGAGATACAGTTTCTTCTCTGCAGAGTCAGGCTCAATATGAAAAACAACCTCTGCTTTGCTTTTCTCATTTGTGCTTCACCACCTTTTCCAAAGAGACACAGAATTAGGGTGTAGTGGACAATTTAATGGATGTGATGGGAGAGATATCTCACTTCCCTGTGGCTACTTCTGACATGCTGATAGCATGAAAGGTATTTATTGAGCTACAAAGATACTCTGTACAAACAAACTCGTTAACATCTAATGCTTTCAAAGTATTCTGTCAAAAAAAAATAATATCCAAGTTATGGATCTCGGTGTCACTGTAACTTGGCCTTTTATTGCTGTAAATTATTTGATTTTTTTATAATAAGAAGGCAGTTGCTGCCCTCAAATCGTCCCTGCTACTGTATCTGAAGTTAACTTTCACACCTTTAATCTTTTCTATTTGATGTGTTTCTTCAGTGGTGAATTCTAACCAGTCTGCCGTGTTGAGCTCTGGCCAGGTGGCTGTATGTCTGCAAGAGGGGATTTGCATACAATGGTATGGAGGAATTTAAATTAATCAGGGAACAAAATCCATTTGAGATGGTCTCCACAGCACTTTGGATGTAAACCTAAGCTTTTCCTTTCTGATGGAATGGTCTATTGCTTGTCTTGATAGCTCCCTCTTTCACGCAGACCTCAAGATAGAGACCCACAAGCTGTGTTTATGAAAAGCCCTTTCTCAAGCAGAGTCTTTGGACAATGTAATGTTCAACAGCTTACACTGACAGACCATCATTGATAAGAAATGCCATCAAATGGGAGCAGAGGACCACACAGGGACCTCTGGCTGGAATGGAAGAGAAGGTGAGGGAGCTGATTCTCTTCAATTTATCCCCAAACGTACGCTCTCTTTCTCTGAAACATGAACTGTAAGTTAGTCCTTGTAATTAGAAAAACTGCTGCTAGCTTTTTCAGTTCCTTTCTTATATCATAGAAATGGAGAGTTAAAGATATGCACGCAGAGGAAGTCAGCACTAGGAGAGACTTCCCTGTGATCCTTCTGCTTTCCTAAAAGGCACCCTATTGCCTTATCTGAAAGGCTCCAAACACGGAGCAGTCATGAAGAGGTTTTTCCCACAGACAGAAAGAAGAGAGGATTTAAGGGTTGTATTCCTTGTCTACCCATTCATTTTGACTAGTGGCCTTGGGCGAGGCCATTCAAAAGCAAGTTCCCACCATACAAAGTGAAGAAAGCAATATTTACCAGTGGAATGAGAAAAAGGTGTAATTAAAGAGCCATTGTCTGGTTGGATTTGGCCTCAAAATGTCTGCAGGACGTAATGGCAAATTAAACATTTGCAGAAAGGGACGTCTTGAATTCTGCTGGCAGTGGCAGAGCTGTGGAAGGTGATGGAGCAGTACTGGCAGGCCGGGATGGAGCAGAGAGGCAGCTGGGGCTGAGCTGTTCTTGGTTTTCTCCTGTACTCTGAGCTGTCGCTGAGGGAGAAGGGACAAAAGGTCCATTCAGATCTTTAAACATCTTTCAGCTGGAAAAATTGCTGTTGAGAAGGAAGTGTGTACGCCTTGCCATACTGCCTAAACACCCCGGCTGAAACTGGGGCTGCGTTATGTCAAACACAGCGTGGTGCTCATGTAGTCACAAGGGAGGAGGAGGAGAAGAAAGTAGAGTGAGAAACCCCCTTCCCCTCTCCTCCTCATGCAGAAGAGACAGTGCTGCAAGCAGGCGAGAGGCGTGAGAGCTAAGGGTGGGAAGGGGAGATGGAGGAAGCAGGGGGTTGCTGAAAAAGCCCAGTGGGGATCCCACCACCACTTCAGTGCCCTGTCCCCTGCCACGCTACCCCCCCCAGCCTATGCCACCCACTTGTCCATCCCTCTGTGAGGTGCCATGGCCAAAGCTGCCTGCCGGCTACAGTCTCATTAGTACGGTTTTCAAAGAAGTTCAAAACCAAAACACAATGACAAAGTGGGAGTTTCTGTGCCAAGCGAACCTGAAAGGTTAGTTTACTCTTTAATGAAATTCCTGCTTCAAAGTCTCCATCTCTTTTTCACTGGGGAGCAGCGCTTTCTTTAAGCAATGTTTAGAGGACACCAGTCTGCAAGGGTAATCATCCTCGCCTCTGGCAGGAAGAGCTTGCACACTCACATTTCTGAAAAGGCTCTCTTTGTGAATAATTGAATTTGTCTCTGGAGTTCAAGATTTCTTTTTCTGTGGGACTGACTGCAGCTCTGCTTCTTCCTTAGGTGCAGCTTACTGTAATTGAGGCAGAAGCATTGTATTGCAGCTGAGGGTTTTGTGAGCATGACGCATAATAGGGTTGATTGCCACGGAGAGTCATCTGTAGTGTTCAAAATGCCTCCTCCAGCGGTGAACGGATCTGCAGAAGATAATTAGAGGACCCCCTGCTGCCATCCCCACTCCCACCCAAGGGGAAAAAGGTTAATGTCACATGAGGCAGCAGAGGTGTCCTTGCGCAGGGGGCAGAGTCCTGCACTCCAGTGCACTGCTGGGGCCCCATCCTGGACGATGCTCACAGCCCATCGGTTCCTGCCAGTGCCGCCACCGCCTGGGACGCAGGGGGGGCACCAGCCAGACCAGCTGCTTGTCCAGCTTAAAAGAGAGTGTTGTGGTTCGCATTTCCCCTGACAATGTGTGTGTCTTGCCTGGGCAGAGCTATTTTTCCTTTAAAAGCTCCCAGCCTTGCAGTGGTTTCTTGGCCTCTCTGGAAAGGGACATGTAGCGTGATGGAAAAACATGTGCATCCTGACTCTGAGAAAAACATCCCTACGGCTGCCCCACCAAGGAAAAGCCCATTACAGATACGTCCTCCATTCTGCGACCGATGGGGTCCATTGCCCAGGGCAAGTGTCAGTCTCCTCTCATCCCTGCCATCCTTAACCTGGTGTATAACATCCCACCATGGCACCTACCAAGCTGCTGGTGAGTAACTTTTCAGGAAAGGGGTGGTGGGGGAGGAACCTCTCATAATAACCCGCACTGCTGTGAGCGGGACCTCGTGTCCAGCTCTAGGGAAGAGAGCCTGCCAGGAGGCTGAGATAAGTGGCATGTCTCAGAAGCGGGTTTTGATGCCATATGGAGAGGCAGGGCTGAGCTGTTCACGCACCTCAATGCCAGCAGCGGGGTGAACGACTGTTTCAGACTTTGGGCTTAAGGTAGGAACTGGGGCAAAACACAGCTCTGAAGTGAACAAAAATCCATTGAGCTGGGAGGTTTCTTTTTCATCTGTCTTTCATCACTACGTGCAGCAACAACGCTGGGTGGCTGCATTCAGCCAACACAATGCAACATGGCAGCAGTATATTTTTAGGATGTTATTTTGGGGAGGGAAACAAATTCAGAGGGCAAGACATTGCGATCTAGTAACTCAAACAAGCTGCTCAGGCATTTCTGTGGCTATTGAATATATCACTTGGCACTTGGGCTGTCTTGTTGAATTGTGATGGATATTTCAGATCAATAAAGAGGTTCATTTGAGGTATTTTTTTCCCCATGTTACACAAAATACATTCCCTCATGGCACAAAGCTTGCATGAACTGATCAGCAGGAGAAGCTAAGGTAATTGTACTCATGAATGAAAGCCCAAATTCTAGATTGAAGTCTGATTTTCTTGATCTTTGCAGATAATCTCCAGGTTCTTTGTAGTCTCTGCTCTGAACTGGAAACGAGAACATATACCTTTAATATTGTTACTCCTTTCTGTGGCTGTCAGTTACTATGGCTTGAAAATTCTGTTCATCCTCAGCTTCAGGACTTCTTGCTCCTCTGAGGCAGATACTTCCCTGTTGGGTTTCTGAGTGACAAGCAGATATTTCATCCCCCGAGAGTATTCCCTTAGCAGTAACCCGGGCACCCAGTGTGTTTATCACGACTGCTTTTAGTGCATTTCCTCAGGTAGGGCAGCAAGGCAAGCAAAAAAGGAGCCGTGCAGCAGCATTTACCCTCCAAGGCGTGACTGGAGGCCTGACCGTAGCCTGGCCAGCACTGCCAGGTGTCCCAGCTGGAGACGCCAGCCTGCTTAAATGCGCTACTAAAAGATTGCGCGTGCACAAATTAGGGAAGTGGTGTAGATGTTGTCTGCATCTGGTAGTGCATAAAATAGGGAAATTACCAGTGGGGTCTTTCTTTTTACCTTGAACTCTGTGCCTTTGCTGGAGCTATGGTCAGCAAAAGTCAATAATTGGGGAGGAAATGCAAAACAGTTGGGAAGAAAATCACAGGCAGTGGCTGGCAGTTTCCGTAGGCCTTGCCTGAGCAGCAGAAGGGGACGCCATAAAGGAAAGCAGCTGACAAAGGCACCCAGGCCCCCGAGAAATGTCAGGACCTGGATCACCCAAAGATAGACCAACCACCTGAGGGAGACCACTGCTGGTGGAGAGAGGTGTCCATTTAAGGGACTGTGTCATCCAGGCCACTTGCTTTCTCTGCTCTGGTGGATGGGCTGTAATTGTCTCTCCCCAGAGTCAAAGGGTGGGTTGTCCTCGAGCCCTCAGAGAGGGACGTATCGGGGGAACCAGACTTCTGCCCAGCTGGGCTTCCAAACACCCACCCCATCTTAGAAAGAGCCAGCAGGTAATGTATGCTTATGTTGTGTATGTGAGGTGTCCTGCCCTGCTCTTTTAGTTTTGGGGAAAGAAGTGTGATAAGCAAGAACCCAAATCTGTAGTCTTTCTGAAAAGTGGCCAGCAGCAGGTCCAATTTGCAGAAGACCTGTCTGCTATGGGATGCTTTGCTGACAGGTGTATGCCTAGTTTATGGAAATGTAGTATGCTTTAAGGAGAGTTCAGGAGGATTTACAGGTGACCTGCAATAAAGATGGGTCATGGAACTGGCTGGACCCATGTGCCAACACTGAAGCTACCAGCTGAACAGAGTGAGGTACGGGGGGTTAACCACACCAAGTGATGCTGTCATGTGTGATGCTGTAGTTCTTCACCCTGATAATTAATCATCTTCTCCTCAGAAAAAAAAAAAAAAACAAAAAAAAACAAACCTAAAAAGTTAATCTGGAAAACTCTCAATTCACTCTAGTTTAATTTAGGGGGATTGGTTCTGTTACCTTGCTGCTTTCTTAAAAGATAGTGAGTGTAGAGAATCTGGAAATAGTATATTTGAGGTATTTTGGAATAACGTCTGAAGGAAATGAAACAGGGGTGGGGAAAGGTCAGGGGTTTGTTTGTATGCTAAGTACCAGATATTCAGCTTTAGATATCTGACAAGTTTTCAAGAGAGTTTAACCCAGTAAACTGCTTAATCTGAGCTTATCTAAGAAGTTAAAGAACAAAAAAAGTCTTGAACATGGGCTTGCAGTGTAGGTAGTGTTTTCAACATAAAAGTTTTACAAGATGTACTAATTTTATCGCTCTGGCAGGAAACTGAGGCTTTCGCATTTAATGAAGCATTTCTCTGAAGTCACACTAAAATGATGATTGTGACTGCGTTGCACATCTGCCTTTCTGCACAGGGCAGACCATTTTGACTTCCTTTTCCGAGACGCTGCCAGGAGCAGGCCAAGAGAGCTACATATTTACCAAAACTTTATCAAGTGAAGATGGAAAAAAGGTGGCTCTTCTCCCTCTTTTGTTTGCTGTCAGTGCCCAGTGTTGCAGGTAAGCCTATCAGCCGGACACCTTGTCTCAGCTTACAGCAGAGGGTGGTGAGGAGCAGGGTGGCATGTGCGGATGGAGCTTGGTGTGTCTCACTAGGGCAAGCTGTAGCTACTGGTAACGATTTTCTGTTTCCTGACAACTTTCTAATAACCCTAGTTATAATGTGCAGCTAGTAAGGCTTGTGCTGGCTAGCAGATTAGTTTATTCAAAGTGCTTAACCTGTTTTCACCAGAATAATCACTGAGATGAACTCGCTTGTATTTAGGACAACATGTGTTCATCTGCAATGGGCAAAAAGGAAAACCACTTTCAAAGAGCGAAAATATCTCTCTGTCTTTGATGCATACCTGCGTATGAAGAGAGAGAGAGAGAGTTGCCTTAAAGGCAAGGAAAAATTGTACAGCTGCAACTCCTTAAATAGATTCTTCCCTTCCTCTTCCCCACCCAGCCCTGTGTGCTGCGTTAAAGTCTTGAGGAACAAGTTTGTCATTGGGAGTAAAACTTTCAGAAAAGTTGAGTAAAGAAAACTGCATGCTCATCAGAGGGAGTTTAAATCAAAAACAATCTGAAAAAAAAAACAAGAAAAAGCCTGATGCTCATAACCCCCTCCCTCCCCTGCAACAGGTTAACCATGCTGAATGCAGGAATACTTGTTACCAGCTAGGAAGAATTTTGTAGGATACACCTTTTTTCAGCAAAGAAAGGAAAAAGTTCATGTATTTGCCTGGCATGGTAAGATGCATCTCAAAACCTGGCATAGGCTGTTCCTATTTTCTACATCACTGAGGCAAATCGGACTTTAAAAGAAAGGAAAATACTTCATAAATATATTCATCAAAAATAAAAGTTCTCACATGCAAAGAAAGAACTAGAGGGCTCAAGACATGCACATGCAGGAAAGCAATACTATTTAGGGAAAAATAGGACTGTGGGTTTTTTTTCCCCTGAGGATGAAATTCTCACTGAAGTCACTCAAAGGTGAAAGTGGACACCACTATGCCCTTTGTAGAGATCAGACATCTGAATGTCTGGGAGTTACTCTATTAAATTTCAAATGGAGCACAAATATGGGCTAATGGACAGCATTTGATTTGGAAAAATAAAGTTGTTATAAAATAAGACTAGTTATATTGAGATGTTAACAAGAAGTTAAGAACACTTTTGCATGAAAGAGTTCAGTTAAAATAACCTAAAGTGCTAGGCTACTACCAAACAACACAAATTAAAATGTTGTTTCTACATACGTAATTTTTTCATCTTAATATAAAATATTTAAGTAATTCTTGGTAGGCATTCTTTACATGGTCCTTTGACCTAAAACAGCATCAGTATGAATACGAGAGATAACTTGCTAGGTGTCCCTCACCTGTTAGTCTGATCACAACATTGCTAATTGCTTTTTACTTTTACTGATGCAAAACTTGCAGTAAAATCAGTGAGCATTTGCTATAATAAGCTTCTTGGACTGACAAAAATAATTTTCAGTAATTTTTCTCACAGCACTCGTCACTCGGGCTTATTTTTATTTATCCTCTTACGTCATCCCATCCCTTGGAAGTCAATTAAAATATGAATGGAGCACGCACATCAATAAAACACAGAGATTAACATTGGCCACGGCCATTCAGTACCTTTGCTCTCTATGCACCTAGTTTCTGTGTGTTCGTGTCACATTTTGGTGGTTAGGTACCAAACCTCAGCCAGCTCTGCGGGGATGTGGGACTCTGCCCTTGTTCTTCTTCCCTATCAAACCGGAGCTGCAGGTGGGCCGGGTCCCTGTGTCACTCCCGGCTGAGCTGGCAGAGAGCGGGGCACGCTGTCCCCCCTGCAGGCACCGTCAAGGCTGCCTGGCCCCTGGCAGGGCATCCCCTGGCTCAGGCGCCCCGTACCACACAGCACAGCAGATGTCCAAGCAAAGAAATTGGTACCCGTTTTTTTCAAGTAAAGAAGCTGAGCAGTGTGCACTTGCTGCCACGGGGAATTGGCGGTACGGCTGGTGGGACTGCGGGGCAAGTTCCCAAAGCAAATTTATGGTGACATTTTGATACACAGGGAGGATAAAATCCAGTGAAGATGGGGGGCGACAAGTCCATAACTAAGAACATTTGCACAAACTAATTTTTTCTGGGGACCTGCATACCCTTTTGAAAAAGGTCCTTTTTGTGTATGGCTCTGTGGGTGTGACATATTACTTGTCTCACTACGACTCCCCCATCCATAAATTCTTCATCTCCTTGAGTTTGTCAGTGCCCTGCATACAGAGGTTTGAGGACTGCAAGCCTCTTGTTCATACGAGGGAGAAAGGGAGAGAAATCAATTTTACTACAGCAGCAGCAAAACCAAGTAGTACAGGCTCAGGTTGAAAGACCCTTCATTTCACTGATCCATTACTGCTTTATATGGCACACTAAGGACCGCCAACACGCTTTACAAAATTAATTGAGGAAGAAACCATACCTACTGACAGCTCACTGACACTGAAATGGACCCTTGTTTAGGCCATGCAGGAACTGTTTAATAATATGGAGGTAAAAGAACAGCTTTCTCTGTTGAAACAGCAAAGGCAATGGCAGGGGGAACAGTGTGGGGCAGAATTAGTGAGCAGGGATAACTCATTTGTTCTTGCAAAAAGAGCTGGGGGACAAGTGGGCCCAGCTTCTGCTTTATTTATATCACTTGAAAGATTTCCATTTTCACAGAGGCCCTCAGAGTTTCCATTTCTCTCACATGAGCGCAATGGGAGCTTCCCACTCTCTTCATACGAGTGTCTGTTTGCTCTCCTGGTTCTCTCTCCGCAGTTTTTATGGGTAGAAATCTGCTGTAAAGCTCCTGGCTGGAAAGCCTGTTGTCACAGTTGTAGGGTCTTCATGGTTATAGAATCATGGAATGGTTAGAGTTGGAAGGGACCTTGAAGATCATCTAGTTCCAACCCCCCCTGCCATGGGCAGGGACACTTCCCACTAGACCAGGTTGCTCAAAGCCCCGTCCCACCTGGCTTTGAACCCTTCCAGGGATGGGGTATCCACAACTTCTCTGGGCTACCTGTTCCAGTTCCACCCTCTGAATAAAGAATTTCTTCCTAATACCTACTCTAAATCTACCTTCTTTCAGTTTAAAAGCATTACCCCTCATCCTATCGCTACACCCCCTGATAAAGAATCCCTCCCCATCTTTCCTGGTTGTCTGTGGCTAAGGCACCAAAGCATGTCAAAGATGGCTTGGGAGAAAGCTTTGGTTAAACGTTACTTGCACTGAAAATGGTCCTGTTTTTGTTTTTAAGGCCAGCCTGAAGTCTTTACACAAATAGAAGTGGTCCACGCTTTGCCAGGTACCGACGTGACTCTGGCATGCACCTTTCCAAAACCACAGACCACCTACATTATACAGACGCAGTGGTCCAAGACTGATGACACCCAGCTTACCAGAATAGCTGTTTATCACCCCGTTTATGGCACCCATTACTTCATATTTCCCGAGGCTTCTTACAACTTTTCGGTCTCCTTCAGCACGAGGAAGTGCTGCAACTGGGATGCTACAGAGGATTTGTGTTCTCCTGATCCGAGCATCACATCTGAGTGTAATCAGTGGGCTCTGCATCTCAAAAACGTTACCGTCTCCCTTAGTGGGCAGTACGAGTGCAGTTTTGCTACTTACCCGTATGGGACAAAGGCTGCAAAAATTCAACTCATTGTCAAGGCAGAAGGTAAGTGATTACAAATGAGGTGTTGCTTTTTCATAGCAGGGGTGAGGGGGAGGTTGGTGGAATATCAGGATAGATGACCATTTCTTAGTTGATGATGGTGACTTGTTTGGGGTTTGCAACGGTGCCACTGAATGCCGCTGTCTGAACAGTTTCCTATTTACCAGGCACTCTTTAGCTGTTGTTACCCAGCTTCTGATTAGGAAACCTTACTTATTTGGAGGAATATGAAGTTACATAGCAAGGAAAAAAGGTGGTGAGATAGGCAGTTTCCACATTTTCGTTTTGGAGAAACATGATGCAAAGGTGACTGGGTGAGCGGCTCGGGATATATGGTGGGATTGAGGATGCTGTGTCTCCAAACCCCACTGTGCTGCTGGTGTGGGCATGCAGCACTGGGCACATGAAAGAGTGCCCAGAGACACCCTTGTCTGGTGGAGGCTGAGGGCTGGCATCTGCAGGGCGTGCTGGATAGTTAGATCAATGGAGGGATGTGTGTCCCCACTGTCAAAAATGGACTGGAGCAAAGCAGGGGATTGCTTTGGACTATCACAGGAACAGACACTTGGCTGCTTCTCTCAGCCAAAAGGAAGCTGGAAAGCAGCGTGACTGCTCTTGGTAAGTAAACCTCAGGGGAGGGTGTGAACTCCAGGGAGGATATTTAAATTATCCTGGCAAAGAAACAAATGGGTTTAAATAGGATGTGAATGGATTTGACTACAAATTAAACAATGGTGGCAACCATTAGTGCAGCAACTTTGGGAACAGCTGTTTAATGCCAGCAGCGAGGGCAAAAGTCCAAACTACTATGAAGATGGAGCTGGGTGGGGATGTTGGGCAAGCTTGTTGCTGTGCACATGGAGGACTGGATTTGGTGACCCCAGGTTCCTGTTAACAAGCAAAGAAGGATTAAAGTAAGTGCAACAAACCTGGCACAGCTTCAGTTCAGAGCTGCAAGGCCATTGTGCTCACCCTGCTTGTGCCCAGGGCTGCAGATGCAGCACATGTTCAAGGGTGGGTGCAGGTGACACAAGGGGTAGCAGAGGGCAGCAGAGCACCGGGGCAGCAGCATCTGTGGGCACAGCACTCCCACCGCCTCTTTGGCCTGCGATCTGAGGCCAGACCAGTGGCAGGGGGGACATTGGTCCTCATGCTGGATCACATTGGTCCTGAAGCAGAAGGAGCCTTGACTCCGTGGGGTCGGGGACAGGGCACTGCTCCTCAGCAGCCACAGCAGTGGCTTCCCTCTGAAGAAGGCTGGCAACTCTGGAGAAACAAACTCTGGGTCCTATGCAAGACTCATACGCAGAGACGTTTAACCCAAGCTGCCACTTCGCTCCCTGATGGCCCCTGAATGGCAGTGGCTCCAAGCGTTTTGGTGTTACTATCTCAGAGTCACATCTCAGGGGCGACCCAGCAGTATCTTCCTGCCCTGATGAACCTGAAAAGGCAAAATTAGATCCAGCATCTCTGCATGTCCCATAGAGGATGGGTGTCCTTAAACGGTGCATGCTGGATAATTGTGCCAAGGACGAAACTGCTGCTTTACCTGCTGTACAGGGGTGTGCTGCATAGTGTCCCCTTTGGGGGACTTGCATTTCCCAGGGCAGAGGGGCTGGATGAAGCGGAGAGGTACAAACAGTGCTGGTACCTGTGTGAAACCCTCTCATGCTTATGTTCTTCATCGGATTTTTCTGTCTCTTCCTTAATATAGTAATAGTGCCATTCAGGCATTGCTCCACTTCTCTTGCTGGTGCCCCTGGTTGATACTAGCATGTTCAATGCTGTTATTGCTGTCTACCTGTTAAACGTGGGCAGCCCTTGTTCATATCAGTATCATTGTGGCTTTTTTCAGCAACTGCATGAGGTAGCAAGCTGTGCTATTGATAACTGCTTGCTAGACAGAATTAAAAAGTTCAGTTTGTAACATACCTCTTGCAGATTTGTATTTTAAGGTAACCAGATCTTTTGCAATGAACCGCTTCCACTCCAAAAGCAGCCTTAATCCAGCCTATGAGTGGGGTGGAGAAGGGTACTAGTTATTAATAAAGTACAGCTCCCAGCTACGTCAAAGTGAAGTGAATCCAGATGGATTCAACTTGTAGATACTGCAAAAAGCCTGGAGAGCAGCAAGTCTACATAGGACTGACAATCACAGAGGACCTTAGCCAACAGGCTGTTAGTGGAGATGGGAATCAAAGATGAGGGGAAAATAAGCAGCTGCGAGAATAGGCAGAGGCTGTTTGCAGACTGAGCTCCTGGGTGACTACTCATCTCTGTACTTCTCATACACTTCATGGCACTTTTGCATGGTACCTTGTGCCAGCAAAGTCTTCTGTGCAGTTCTTTTCCTGGGGAAGCTAGAGATTAGCATCCTTTGCCCTTTCTGTATCCTTTCCGCACTATCCAGCCCCTTTAGGACTTGTGCACTCCGTGTCCCGCTGTGATAGCTGGCTCCTCAGCTGCTCCGCTCTGGTGGAGAGTGGAGATGAGCTGCCGCTGCCGCTGAGTCTCCTGAGCACCACTCTGGGCACTGCCTTTCTTCGTGTCCCTGTGGCACAGGCTGCGTGCTGGCACTGTCACTCTGTGCTTGGGAGCCAGACATAAAGGAAGTTACGGTCACCAGAAAGTCCCCACTGCCAAATAAACTAACACTCTGGGACTGCTAGATATTCTCCCTCACCTCAAGATAAAAAATGAATAAAATATATACCCATTCCATCTCAACACACAAGCCAGACTTACCGGGGGAGCAAAGTTCAAGAGTTTCCCCACGGTGTGGGCTTGTGCCTGCCTACGTTGGGATGAATGTCAGAGAGATCAGGGCTCACGAAGGTACTCGTAGCATCTCCTGGCCATCACCGCTGCTCTTCCTCTTTAAATGCGCACACACACGTAGACCCAATGTTTGGACCACAGCTGTGCTCTGTTCGGTGCATCACTCTGCCCTTCCACACATGGACTGGAGCCCTGGACTGGGAACGGGTAGGGTAGGAGATGCCGAAATGCTTTTTTAAATAAATGACAAAGGAAAGAGTGGCAAGTTCTCTGCTTCTGGTAGTAGGCAGGTTGGAGAATAACAAAAGGAGCACTTACACTGAAAAATTGAGTTAATCTTAGCCTACCCGGCATGCTGAACACCTTGCTTAGTGAAAAGAAGGTCTGCAGATGTCTTCAGATGAAAGGAAATACAGATGCACTAAATTGATGTGAAGGTTTATTGTCGCAGAAAAACTTTGTAAAGGAAAAATTGAAGCTTCAAATTATTCTCAGCTCCAAAAGGAGACATCTTGATCCTGCAGTTAAGCAAAGGTTTTTATGAATTGACCAGGTAAATTCAGGTAAAGCCATGAATTAGAGTCATGAAACCGCATCTAGAATCAGACGTAGGGCTTTCACTTAACAGATGTGTCTATGGGTAATGGTTGAAAATTACAGTTCCCTTCTAATCAAAAAAGTGCCTGTTCCTTGAACAGAAGACTAGACAGCATTGTTTTTTAAAGCACAATGAACACCATGTTTATAATTTTCCTTCTTGGCCTTTTGTTGTTGTTGTAATGACAAAAGAGGAGCAGCACTACGTGAAGGAAGTGCGGTTAAACCAGACTTTAGAAATTCCATGCCTTGAGGACACGACCCCAGAAAATTTGGCCAATTATCCCTTGAAATGGCTAGTGGTAAGTATTTTTCATCTCGGGTATAAATTTCAAAAGGAACTACAGGGTATTTTTGCAGATTGAAATAGAAATGTTAGACTTTACTGTGTCCTGCAGAATCTGCTAAACAAAAGGTATCAATGGTGCTGGACTGCGATAATAAAGGGAAAAAGAACAAACACGCTTTTGCAACACAGACACCACAAACAACAGCTGTTAAAGAAACAAAGAGGGAAAGTTTCATCTTAATTGCTTTTATTTTTCCAGGAGTACATGTAGAGCAGCTCTGTGGAAAGTGGCAAAGAACTTAGCAAATGTAACAGAACCGAAATATTCCTTGCGTTGGATTTCTCTGGGATTTTTGCTGTAGTGAAGCTTTAGTACCTCTGAAAAATACACAGTTACTGCGTAGGGTAGTGAGATATCAGGCTGCTTTGAAACAGAAAAAAAAATGGGCTGACTGTGATGTTTTTGTTTTTGTTAACCTCTGTGTCACAGAGGCAGGCTGAAGACATGCAAACCCAGTTATCTAGCTAACCACATAAAAACTCTTTTTAAGCAATTTGCTGTGAGATATAAAGCTTGTTATATTTTTGTACTGCATCTCACTTTCTGGATAAATATTTGTATGCATGTTTTAATGTAACCTTTTAGCATTAATTTCAGTACGTAGAGATATGTATCAGCCAGCAGTGTCCTTGAGCTTTGCCTATTAATTTCTATCTGTTGCCACTGAGGAGTTGTAACTGCTTAGGGTTTTCTTAAAGGTGATTTTCAAACATTTTAGGTTTTTTAGTCATTTGTCCCAGTTTGTTATCTATTTAGATCTCCCCTTTGCAGTGCATTCTTAATATTAAAATTCTAAAAATTTTTGTGGGGAACATCCTTGACCTTACTACGTTTAAGCGTTGCTAGTTCACTCTACAAAGCAGTGTAGGAAGGGGTAAAAAAAAAAAACCCAGAGGTCAGCACAGTGACATACGTGGGTCACCATGAGTCATTCAGAGTACAGCTTGCACATGTGTACCGAGGCACAGATGTCCAGGATATGCCGGCTGCACCTCTATCTAAGGGTGGCTGGCACACAGGCATAAAGATGACTTTAAGCTATTATTATCAGATTCTTGCTATTTAAAAATCTAAAAGAGCAAGGATTTTCTTGGAATTTCAGTCATATTTAGTATGTATGGGATGTTCAGCATAACTTAAAGATTGCTGCAGTGAGGAAGCCACTCTGTTGCCCTCTCTGCAGGCTACAGAGGTCAGGACTCACGAGACACAGCTATTTACTCCATAGTTTATTAGTAAGATGATAACCACTATTGGTTTTGAATTTCTGGGAGAGAATGTATTTGGAAAAAAATCAATGTTGCAAATGTCCACTTACCACTATGCGATGCTAGGGGTGCAAGGGAAGATTTTCATAGTGGGAATAGAGCTGGTTTACAAAAATATTTGGGGGGGGGGGCATCTGGTCTTCACACATTGTGAAGTGCGCGTTTCTCTTTTCATAGGGGGAAAATGGCAAGAAAGAGGAACTTGTGACCAAGGAGCCCTCCTGCCCTGCAGTGTACAGGAATGGCAGCGCGCTGTACAGGCAAAGAGTCCACCTGGGTTTGAATAACGCTCTAAAGATTTTCCCCACCAAAATCATGGATGATGGTAGGGTGTTTTCCTGCCATGTGGTGTACCACCTGGAGAGAGTCCAGAAGAGCAGCACCACTGTGAGAGTATTCGGTAAGGGGCTTATGCCAACTGCCTGTCTAGTTGCAATTGGAAAGGTAACATTCCTGTCTGGTTCTGAAGGCAATAGCTTTTGAAATACACTGAGGTTTTTATATACGCATTATTTACTTTTTTTTTTTCCAGCTGCAATGCTTTAAAATGTTAGTAAATAACCCCATAGTTCTTAGGAAGAATTTGAGGCCATTCCTTCAATTTCTGCATCAAAAATGATAGATCCATTGCACATATATTGACACTGCTGGCATGCACATTGCCACTATGTCACCCCGTTGTGTAAGCTTAAGTTGGCAATTTGCGGGTTGCAGGTGAGCACGTCAAGATCTCTGTACCCCAACTACAAAATGACTATTCTGTCTGTGGTTAGGAAATTGTGGCCAAAATTTAGTAAGCAGCTAAAGTGGTTTGGAACTACCGTTGTTGCAAAGTCGCATCCTCGAAGGTATGTGGTGTTTGACTGCTGCCAAAGGCTCTGGTTCTGAAAATGAGGTCCTGCCTGGGGGTCTCAAATGCGTCAGAAGTGGGAAGGCCCATATACCGCAAACGTGTGGGCTGGCATTTCACACTGGAAACCATCCCCATCTTTAGTTACTTGCTCTGTTCCCTCTCTAGTGGCTCAGGAACTACTCAACAATCGCTGAGGTACAACCGAATCAGAGCAATGCTGCCCACTGAACACCGGGCTGTATTTTCTGCTTATAGAGCAGTGAGTCTGGAAAGCGTATTTCCAGTGCTCCTACAATGAATGGGTGTTAAACAGCGGGTCTGGCAACAGTCCCTTGACTGTAGCTGCCTGCCTGAGGAAGCCGGTGGCTTGGCGATGGCACGGCCATGCGAGGCTGATGCTCTGAATGCAAAGAAAGATTCATCAGGGAGCAGCAAAAAAAAGAAGAAAAAAAAACCAAACCAAAACCTGTGTCTGGGGGCTGTTGGTCCCTGATGCAAGAGAAATAAAAATAGAAGTTAATGATCTGAAATTTCCTCTTGCGTTTGCATGATTCAGACATGGGTCTTACTTTTAAAAATCAACATTTATCAAATAGCTAGAGTGTTACCTGGGTAATTGTTCAAGCATACTGACATACTTGAACTCTGCGTCCCCTCCATCCCTGCTGATGCTCTCGCCTTGGTTTGTGTATCTGTTAGCCTAAGAGGTTGCTTTATTTGGCTTATTCTCTGAATTACTGTGTTACGTGTGGTTGTCTGTGCGTGCACCCACATCAGCATATTAGTACAACAGGGGAGAGAGGCAAACAAGAGAAAGCAACCGTGGCCATTGGTGTTGAGCGGCCCGTGATGCTCCCAGTAAGAGCTGGCTGGCTTTGGACCAGGGTGCTGTGCCATCAGCTTCTCTTGCAGGTGTTCTGAGGGCAAGGTTAAGTGGTGGGGTCCCCTGAGAGATGGTTTGTGGTGGGTACTGAGGAAGGTCTCTCAGACCTCAGGGCAATAGAGTCCAGATTTTGGAGGAAGTGCATTTTTTTGCTCTTAGGCTTTTTATGTCTGATATTTTGCAGATAAAATAGCTATTTGGCATGCTGTCTCACTCTTTTCCATTACCATTCTCTGAAGTCATGCTGCTTATGATTGCATCGTACCTCTCTTGTGCTGCAGCAGGAGGGGAGACCAAGAGCAGGTGGTCCAGGACCACCCCTGCACTAGCTGGCACCTCCATGCACCGGCAGGGCAAGACCTGGCCAGGAACAGGCAGGGACAGTGGCCAGAATAATCCAGCAATCTCCAGTTGACATTTAGGGACAGGCAAACAGCCACTTCAGATGACAGCACCTCTCTTGTTCCTTGTGCCAAAGCTGACCAGGGAATGAAGAAATGAACATTTATGTTCAGCAGGTAGACCCAGCCTCAAATGGCCAGGGCAGGATCTAAAGCATGATAACGTCTATGATGTCAACAGTAATTATACTGGTTATATCTGTCATCCTAGCCATTAGAAAGGATGTAGGTAGAGAACCAAAGCCAGCTGAAACCTGGGGAGATTTTCCCAACTCAGCAAGCCGGCATCCCCCCCTGTCACCCAAACACTTGGGCAACTGAACCCCACAGGCTGGGTGGCATAAAAGAAGGGCAGGGAGGGCAGGCAGCTAGCGCACCACGGTGCTGTAATGGGCAGGAGGAGGAGAGGAAGGTACTGTCACCTGGGTAAAGCTCCTTGTGCAGGGTCCCTCTGAAAAATGCTTCAGGGTTAAACACAGTGGAGACAGCCCAAGCCTGAGGGGCGGCAGTAGCGCTTCCCCACAGATGCCTGAGGTCGCCGGAGTTTGACTGAGAGCCGGGCAGGAGAAGGTGGGGAACGCATGAACAAATCTCCTGATGAAGTTGGGAGTCTTGATAGGTTGAGTAAAAACAGACATTCAGTTGAGAGAGCTTTTTTTAAGAGGGTGCTTTTGGACTGAAATGCTTTAAAATATTTCATTCCTAGAGCAGAGTTCTTTCAGATACAAGTTTCTGAGAAAATGTATGGCCTTTTCACATCTAACTTTGCCAAATATTGATTTCTCCTTTTTGTAAGAGTAAAAGCTCAGCAGTAGAAACTACTATACTAAATATTGAATTCCACTAGACCGAAAACATTGGTAAATATCCTAGCAAGACAAATGAATGCCAAACTCTTAACAGGGGCTGAGATGTTAAATGGAAAAAAATCTATTAGATCATTCAGAACTGTGCTTGAGAGCTGCCTGCCAGAACAGTTACTCAGCAAACATGTCTTCTGAGAAAGCAGAGGACAGCATCCAATACAGATGTGGAAAAGCATACCTGTTATCATCAAAAACAAAACAAAAGGAAGAGCAGACACTAGACTAGACATTATTTAGTCTCTCAGCCAACTTTTAGCTGAGATTAGAAGATGCAGTTTACCAGCCTGTTTCTTACATCTGAAAAAGCATGGTTGTCTTCTGCCAGCCCCACTATCATCTGTGCAGCTTTGGCAAGGCAGAGACAAATATGGAATCTTAAGACATTCATTTTCTGATAGGAAGAACCCACCAAAACGACAACCACAAAAAAAAAAAAAAAAGGAAAAGGAAATTCCACCCACAAAGTACCTTAAGTCCAGAAAAACATAAGGCCATGATAATTAAATATAGGTCACTCCCAGGCATAATCCGTCAGTTACACTAGGCAGAAAAATGGAAATTAAAAAAAAAAAGAAGGCAGGAGAGTCCTTGGTGGATTTGCTGTATAAAACAACAGGGAAACTTGAGCAGTTCATCTCAGAAGGGAATGTAATGAACTGAGGTGACCCTACATTAATTAACAGGGCTAGAAAAAGAAACAAAGAACAGAAAATTATCTTAATGGTAGAGAATAAAGTGGGGTTTAGGTTGGAAAGAGAAAGAATCGTGGATCTCCTAAGTAATCCAAGGAATGCACTTGTTTCCAGTCCAGTTTTAAGGCTCAGAAAGGGCCAGAAGCACAATTTATCCAAGGTTTTTGAGATCTGCTATATATTAGCACAGTTTCAACGGTCCTTACTTAACAAGTCAGTTAATATTACTGCAAACCAGGGATCCCAATGGCTAATTTAGAAATGTCAAGTTAGAGAGGCTTATGGTACCTGATAGCTTTTATCTATACAGTCAGCCGTGCCTAGAACCAAAATGCTGTGAAAACAAAAGCAAATGCTTTTTCCATTCCTTGTGACTGTGGTCATCGGAGACCCGCTGCTCTCATGTGAAGGTGAATTCTGGGCTTCCTGGCAAGGCAGGAAGCTTCTGTGGTGTGACACTGTCACACATCTGCCCAGGCGACAGCATGTGGGTAGCTTGTACCCCAAATCAATCAATGTTTTTGGGGATGGCTAAAGCCTTTGCAGGTGACTTTGATTGGCAAGCTCCCGGAGGAACCAACAACTGGGGAGTGTTTTACTTCAGCAGCCCCAGGATGGGGGGCTCTGCTGCTGGAGCTGTGACTGCAGGACGGTTTGAGCCCATTTCTCCAGCAAAGCCACCCAAGAGTAGTTTAGCTAGGCAGTGAAATACATCACGGATCTTGTGGTAGTAGCTGCTGATATATGCTTGTAAACCACTTCCTTCACCTCACATCAGAGCTGTACAAGCTTTTATCTTGCTAGGCGTGTAGGTGGATGTAGGATTTAATTTCCACTCTTTTCACAAAACAAGGCTGTTAAGTCTCATTAGAAGCTGCTACTGTGACCTTTGGTATCCATTTCACTAATACCTTTCTGTTTGTTTTCCAGCCTACCCTGAGATCTCTGTTAGCCTGCAGGAGGGCTCAGCTGGCACCTCGCAGAAGGTGAGCAATTTTGGAGCGACACGTAAAGCCTGTGACCATCACCATGCCACCCCAGCAGGGCCAGGCATGATAAGCTGAATCAGATATAGGCAGGACCTTCAAACTGACTGAGTTCACAGGGCAACAAGCGAGTCAATGAGTTAATGTCAGCTGTTCGTACCCTTTCTTCTGAGCGATTTCCATCCCCACCGCAGCGAGCTGCTTCAGTGACCACAAACAGGAGCTAGCTATGGCCTTCTCCAGGGTGTGGGCAAAATCTGATTTTGCGTTAGCCTCAGGGAAAGCTCCGGGACAGGGTTGAGAGGCTGTGAGGAGTCGGTGGTATCGCAGGGGGCTGCGCTGCTCCCTTTCCCTCCTGACCCGCTGGCTACTGCCCAGCAGTCTCGAGCTGCCCTCTCTGCGCTGCATAAAATCCCTCTCCGAAGAAGGCCACCCACTACCTGGGATGCTGCTCTGAGAGGGTAGGCAGTGGCAGCCCTCGCCTGCCACACAGCCCCCCCGGGGAATAAGTGCTGTGGGAGCGGTACTCGGGGCACCAACACGGTCTAGTGTGTCGATGGAAAGGTGATGATCTTGTCAGGCATAATGTGTCATGCCGCAAGCAGAACTCAGCTGGAGCAATCAGATGCCGATGGAGGGGCTGGATCTAAGTCTGAGGGCTTCTATTTAGAGCTAAGCATTTGCACGTGTGTTTTGGGGCCTTTATCACCTGCTTGGCAACGGCAAAACCTAAAGAGAAAATCTGCTGTACCACGTTGGCCATACTTGGCATAAAACATATTTGTTGCCCATACAACTGACTACCAAGCCACTCTGGCTACTTGCTGTGATGCTTTGCTTCCTGTCACGTCCATCCAGGTTGAAGCTTTTGATCTGTAAGCATCCCAAATTAGGAAAGTTTTCCTTGGAAACAGAACTTGTGGGCAGACAGAACCTTGCATTAACCATACCCACCTGTTGTCAGACAAGCCATGAGTCAGTTGGCTCTGCAAAACTGGTATAATTTTCCTGGTGACCTATTTCCAGGCGTGGTGCTGGACATTGCAGACTTTTGTCTGCACTGTCCTGCAGAGTGGAGCAAGGGATGTTGCTGTCATGGGACTGGGCAACAGAAACTCTTCCAAGAGCTTCTCTCCATTCTTTACCTCCAAACAAACACTGGCTCCTTCCCTTCTCTTTTCCATCTTTGCTTGCAGGGCTTAAATCTACTTTGGATGTCAGATTTGTATTTCTTCATAGGAAGCATTTATGAAAATATTATGAACTAATAGTGCCTGAAAAATAAGGGAATAATGAAGAGAAAAGAGAGGAAAGCAATTACACTACAAGTTTAGAGGTTATTTACCATGGCAAGGAAAGAGTTTCAGCTCGGTAGTTTCAGTCTTTATACTGAATGATTGACTTCTGCCAGCTGTAATGCATCAAGCTGGCTTTCAGCTAAATGTGTGAAACACTTCCTTCGAAAGTGGGAGCAAGAGGGCTTTGTGCTGCATGAGTAGCACATGCTTTTTCCTTTCAATTTTTCTTTGTTTAAGTGGGCAAGGCAGTTTCTCTTAGTGTCATAAGCTGCTAAGTAAAGGTAATTGGGAACATCCAGGCAGCATGAGGATGAGACCTCGCACCCTGCTAGTGCCCAACCCTTTGTCCAGCCTTGATTTTGAGGTCCTTCCCATCTATTGCTTGATGAGAAATTAAATCGAACACAAAACCAGATTTTTTTGAGCAATTGGTGTACAGCCAGGACTACTGCATCTAAAGCATGCAATTGCTCGTGACTTCTGGAAACTTCTTACACATCATACCCCCTACAAAGGTAGCTAATTTTGTATATTCAACATATCATTTTGCTAAGCAGACTTTTTCATGGGATTTACCTCCTTATCTGCCTAATGGATGAAGGATTTACAGGGTGGTCAGGAGGTGTTTCATTCTCCCCACACACACCAATGCCAGTGTTTCTCCATGTGGGTATTTGTCACCGAGGCGCTGGTGGCCAGAGGGTGCAGTGGTCACCCTATATCTCTCTGGCCACGGCACACGACTGGAAGGTGTTGGAGCCCCATCACGGCCAGGGCGATGGGGGTGTCCCTGGGCTCTCATTCAATAGAGTCTGCAACCAGAAAAATAAAGGGGAAAGAAATGCAACAAAGAGGAAGCGAGTGCTTCCTGCCTGAGCAGGATGGTCAGTAAATAAGCTCTGTCCGTAAGGGATTTTGGAAGCTGATAGCCAAGTGAGAAATGCCAGAGGCTAACGACAGACTTTCACTGCCCCGTAGCCTAACGTGAGCTGCGTCGTGAGGAAGGCATTTCCCAAACCAAGCCTCCGGTGGTACGTGGACAGAGCCAGCCTGACGGAGCAGCCTGGAGGTAATGCAACCTGTAAATAGGACAACGGCACAGCTGTAGAAGTGGTTCCCAAGAAAAGCGGTGGTTGCTCACCCGCTCCTGGCACGGGGAGTCTGTAGGTGTCTGTCAGGGTGAAGGGGAGGATCAGACCTCCTCAAAGGGAAGAGCTGGTGAACAGCCGTGACCATAGCCCCCTGCAATTGCCATGAACGATGTCTTGGCATAACCTGGCTGTTCTTTGATAGCGTGTCAGCAACAAAACCTGCAGCCATATGAGCTTGCTTTTCAGTACCAATATTTTGCACAGCCCTGGTTTATAGTTTGGAGTGTAATGAGAGGGTCTTGCACCTTTTCTTTTTTTTCTTTCCCCAAGAAATTTCTGTAGAACAAGAAGACTTGCAAGATAGTGAAGGTTTCTATCAGCTGAGATCAACACTGATGTTGCAAGGGACACACCAGAGACATAAGACGTTCTCATGTGCATGCCTGTTTTCCTTCCTCGGAAATGAAACACGGAATATTTCATCAGAAGAAATATTTGTTTCCTTTGGTAGGTTTTTCATAGATAAGACACATCTGAAATGTAAAACATAAAGAACACCAAACAAGGGTATTCTCTGTTATTTAAAATACTGAAGAAATGCCAAAAGTATGGAAGCTTTATTGTACAAGTTCATCACACAGCTTGAACTTTCTGGCAGGTTTCTTAGCTCAAGTTTTTGCTTAAGCCTCTAAATGAGCTCAGAAACTCCTGCACAAATATAAGATGCTTGCTGTTTGTTTTGGCAGCATCTTGCTGCAATTCCCATACCCCAAAATACACTAGCTTAGCCACATGGCACCAGTGAGCTGTCATAATCACGTGTTTCTCACTGAGCACTCCTGGCAGAAAGTCTGATTGTGTGCAATGCAGCTCTCTGGAAAATGAAACCCTCAGAGTCAGGGCTACATTGTACATCTTCAGTGAATCTTGCAAAAAGCCCCTAAAATGGTTGAACCATTTTGGACAATGGAGAAACTCCCCTATAACCTGTGCTATAAGAATTAGCTACGTGGTTAGGGAGGTGTGGAGAAAATACTGTCTCAAGTAGTTGGTGAAAGCAGGAGACGCGGAGGTGCAGTGGTATTTCTGAGGATGCGGTGTGGCTGGCGAGAAGGGCAGACTGACTTCCTTTAGCATCCTCTTGTGCATGCCTCCTTTTCAGGTGCAAATGCATAGTTACACCTTTTGGGTTTTTTTACTATGTATGCTCCTTGCCGCACAGATAATACAGCTGAACTGCTGCAGTCTCCACGGGTACGTCATGTACTGTGGTGACTACTTGCAGCTCAGCTGTGTTCATCTGTGGCTGTGGATACGCTTGTTGGTATGTTTTTCCACAAAGACTGCATCAAAAGCCAGAGCTTACTCCTCTGGAAATATAGCCTTGGAGGGAAGGGAGATAAGTGATCATTTTTTCTCCAAAATGACTCATTTCACCCAATTTGCAGTTTTGTACAAATATATTCAAATTGGGGAGCTGTCAATTAAAGCAGTCTACGTTCTTGCCTGCAGGCTATGCTAACTTTAAGATAGACCCACTCTGTATAAAAATGTTAATGTATTTAGATGTGACAGAAAGGAAAGAATTAAATTAATTCTTAGCTGTGTTCTGTGAAGGTGCCATAGTAATGCACAGTACGCCACAAACCCCAAACTAAATTTTCAGTCTTTATAACAAAAGCCTAACTACTTTTAAGAACTGCTTTCATCTTTCTTTTCTTTTTTTTTTCTTCATAGACAATAAGTCTAATGAAGCCTCATCCGAAGCTTTTACGACCATAGCTTCAGAAGGTAGGATAAATTAGAGAATGAAATAACTTGGGTTAGGTTAAAAGCGCGTCTGTAAATTCCTAAAGCTGTTGGAGAAATAGTTTTGCAAACTTGTTTCTGGATGGGTAGTAAGGTACTCCTTTCTGCAGCTATGGCTTCAGAGAAAATACAATAAACAGATATCTTGGTGGTGTAATCTATCGTAATTAAGACCAAGCATAATTAAACTCCAGCCTTGAGGGGCACTTAATATTATTTCTGATGCTTCAGCTGGCATTTGAATATAGTTCTTTCAGCACTGAACCGATAATTAAAAATAACAGCCCTCCTAATGGTTCTACCTTCTGCTTAAGTACACAGCCAAGATCCTCAACACTTTTGCCTAATTAAAGAACTGATGGGATGTTTCTTATTTGTGTAGATTTGGTAAATCCATGCTCTGCCCCTGCAAGTTTGTCTTATTATCAGCTTATTGCAGACAGACAAATCATTCCCTCCACACCTCAGCTGAAGCCCTTTGGAGACGCCTCTCCTGGGGCAGTGTGCTCTGCTGCGTGCAGGAGGCAGCTGCATGTCAGCAGTGGGTTATGTGAGTGCGTCAGAGGACCGCTGGAGACAAACAGCTCGGAAAGAAGTAGTTTTTTTCTATGTAAAGCTTGCTTCTGCGAGTGCAGGTTGTGGCAGGCCCTGGGGGTTCAGCCAACACCCTGCTGGGCACCAGAAAGCCATCCCAGGTACCGGGGGTCCCTGAGAGAGAGACTTTGTCCTCCGCTGTCCTCTGCAAATTGATGTCTCAAAGCAGCCACTGCAGCTTCGTTCAGGTTACCACCCTGCTTCGCCTTGCACACTCTGCAGAAATGTACTGGGAGGCAGGTGCTCCTCAAGGTGCCCCACTACCCTGGTTTTTAGACCCGCTGCATCTTTGGTAAGGAGTCCTTCTATGGAACGAAGTCCCTATTAGCGCAGGCAAGGTTAAGATGAAATGCAAAGGGAAGAGCAACACTCAAAACAAAGGAGGTACAAATGCTTGCAAAGGAAAGCAGCTGGGGAGTTGATGGTTACCTAAGATCCTATCTGCAGGGGGTCGCTCTCTGCCCAACACCCTTCCAACATGCCTGACCAGACAGAGGTACCATCTGGCTGCCTTCCCAGATAGGTTTTTCCAATGGGGTGTGTGAGCTTTCATAGATCACCTCCTTCATGGAGCCCTTTGGGGACATTTAATCCTTCCTCCCAACCTACTCAGGGGGTACTTTGCCTCACGTCCCTGGAAAAAAAAGACGAAAGTCAGACATGTCTCACGCAGGTTGTAAATACTGCGTGGGCAGGATGGTGTTTCTGCTGTGCTTGGCTAGCTGGTTGACAGTCCTTTAACTACAAGGAATAACTGCCTCTCCTCTTCTTTGAGGACTTGGTGAGTACTTTTCAGTGCAAAGTGTCACGGAAGTTTCCTGTCAGAGTTGCAGTCCCTGAAGTGCCTCATGGACAGAGCTAGGCAGGTGCCACCACCGGGTCACACATGTTATTTCAACATGCATGCTAATAAGGTGCATCTCTTTGTATGGGACCAAACCATGTAACTCACTTCTGCTTTTTGAGTTGAGGTGCCTGAGGCTCCAAACCTTTTTCCCCCAAACCTCTGTTTCCCTAGGGATTTCACAGCAAAGTTACCTCAGGTGCTTCGTGTTTCTCACTGGACCATTTGGCTGAGTTGTGCATTGGAAGATTATTTGGAAATTAAGTGTGATGCACTCTCTCACTCTTGAACCTTTGAATCACCCGCTTTTCTAAAGCAGAATAAACACCTTTCTCACCCTGAGTAAAAGTGTTCGCTTTGATTTGTTATAGACCTTGGAAATTCAGCACTTCCATCAGCTGTCATGACGACCTCAGGTAAGGGGGGGGGGTAAAGCCTTCTTTATTATTCAGTCAATATATGTAGGATTTCTGCTTGACCATTGCTTAAATGTCATGTACACAGAGCCAGAGGCGTGCCAGGGAAAGGTCAGTGTGCTCTGGTGCTGACGGTACCTGTGTGCTGCTGGATGGGAATTTGTGAGCTATGAAGTTACCCAAGAAGAGATCTGACACAAGTCCTGCTAAAACTATCATGCTAGGACAGCATGTAAAATGGCATGCTGAATATGACACATTATTCTTATGCCTGCTTATAAAATGCAATAAACCCCCTGTATCACCATGAATAAATTTGTCCTATTATGACAGAGAGATGCACGTGATACAAAAGTTAAAACCACCACTTTTCCCTCACCCAGTAGTAGCACATCATTCCCATTCATTAATGATATAAGATAAATACCACTGCTTTACCAGAGCATGCATATGGATAACTATATACAATTATCATCAGCAATTGAGAGGAAAACCCACAAGAGTGGGCGATCCCCTGGGCTTACGCGGCTGCCACACGTTGTCAGGCCCATTTCTGGCAAGGCCCTGGCTAGGCAGGGGAGCACCGCCATCAAGTACAAAATCCACCCCACAGCTTTTAAACTGAACCCTGTGTATGAAAACGTCAGTAAATAACGCACACAGCTAGCCCGCGTGAAAGGGTCAGCATTAATAACGTCAGCCGTTTCTGATTGCTCCTCGAATTTACGGGTTGTGTTTTGAGCATTTAACCTTAACTCCAGCAGCGGGATTCCTGCATTTACCCAACAGCTACTGCAAGCTCTTTGATCCAGGTTGTTTTATGATTTATTAATATTATTTTTAAAAGACCTTAGCAACTAACTGTGATACCATGTAATCTGTTTGTCTTTAGAGCACCAGTCGACATCTTTGGCCTCTCTAGATTTCACCAGTCAAGCAAGCTCAGCTCCTGCTTCCACAACACAAGGTAATCAATTCAGCCAAAATGTTTTCTCTGTTGCTTCAAGAACATAGGAGAATGATACATAAACACAATAATGGTCTTGCAGTTTTTGTAGCAAACACTTTATTGTTCACTGAAGCCCTTCTCCTAGTGCATTATACACTAGGAAGTCCACAGTTCAAAAATAAATATATGAGAAAATACTGCCTTGATTAATTTAATGCTCTGTTCAGGATATATGCACTAATTTCAGCAAGTGAATAGACAGCGAGTATATATTTTTAAAATACTCATTCCTTGTATCTCTTCAATTAAATATCATACAAAAATAGAATGACATTAGGGCTAGGAAAAGTGCAACCCAAACACTGGAGCACAGGAGTACAAATACAAAGCACCGACAAACAAAATATTTACAGCAGATGACTCAACTCAGTGATTTCGTCTCTGGGCTGGTGACACCGAGGCCAGTGGAGGGCAGGGTGACTCACTTCGAAGGGTTTAACCTCGCTTCCCCGGGGAGAGGTACGTGCACCAGCGGCTGGCGCGTACTCGACAGCACGGCAGCAGCCTGAGAGCAGGCGAAGCTGTGAACCTCCTGCCTTCTCATCCCAAAATCAAAGGTTGGTGCCTGCTAGTCCCAGCAGAGTGCACTTTCTCGCAGCACACCCCGTCTGCAAACATTTTTTTCTTTAAAGTGTCTTTCCATTTTGAAGCCCAGCCGTTGATCCCTGTAGGACTGGCTGGTTTGAAGCAGCAGCGAGAAGGGCGCTGGGGCTGCCCTTAAAGTAACCTGTATTACACTCTAGCAGTATTTATCCAGAGGTGCAAGACTAATGTGATGTGCAGTGTGTGGGGTAATACTGGAGGATGATGCTGAACACAAGACATCGTCCTGCCCCAGCGGAGTGCTGTTTGGCAGCTGACTCACTCAATGTCAAGCCCCGAGGCTCAAGGAGGCTAGATGGAGGCATGTCAGGGCAGGAACACACATTGCAGCAGCGCTGAAATTAAAGTTTGTTGCTTCTCATGCTGCCTTCCCCATCCCCAAAGTAGAGACTCTTGCCCAGCCTGGCTGACAGCAGGCAGCAAAGCACTTGTCCATGTGGACCGAAAGCCCTTCTGTCTCAACAAACAATTTCACAACAAAGGCTATAAATATACTGTGTGAACAGAGAGCATTCTCCTCGCTGGATTATGTATCTTCACTGTTTGAGGAGGTACGAGGTCAGTCACAGTGTAAGCTAGAGCTGAGCCATTTCTCTTTAAGTAGCCCAGGAAACATCTGCCTTTTAAGCAATGCCCCTGATGTGTGGCAGTTGTGGTGTGCCAACCACGGGTTAGCGCTTCTCCTCTCTGGCTCACTGCTGGTTCCCACACCGGTGCCACCATCAGCTCCTCGAGCAGACCCTTTGCGCTGGAGCCAAGTCAGGATGCCAAGTCCAAATCCGCCATTGTACAAAGGGGTTTGTTTCAGTTCCTGTTATTTTCTAAGTTTTTACTGAAAACCCGAGAGACAGCTGGGAATTGATACAAGGGAAGGGTGCACAGATATAGACAGGAGAAGGAGGAGGGGAAGACAAAACCAAGGCTGTTAAAACTGCAGCCTGGTCTTTGCTTAGCTTCCATGATAGCTCCATCTCTGAGCCCAGAGATGCTCAGGCTTTGAGTGCTGGGTTACAGATGCATTTCACCTTCTCAGGTTTGTTCAGATGGCTTAATGATACTTTTCCAACAATGAGACAGGTGTTGGGAAAGATGAACTCTTTTTAGTAAATGTGAAATAGTCCTCTCAGAAAAATAGAGGTCTACTTGCTAACCACCATCTGTCTGTGTTTGAATATCAGCTAAATATCTAGGTTCGCTCTAGAATACCTAGCACTTCAAAAAAAAGATTAAAGGAAAATGTTAAATAAGTTGGTATTTGGCACCAGGCATCGCAGGTGTGACTCCTGTACACTAACTTCTTCAAAACTTCTCTTTGCTACGTGGGGAAACAGTTTTGTTTCATTGGAGCTGGTGAAACCCTGTCCAAATTCTGATTTATGCACTTTTGTTCATCACTCTATTGGCTTCAGGTCAAAACAAGCCAGTGAACTCAGAACTACTGAGTTGCAGCTGAAACTCAGCTGAAATCCAAAAATACGTGCTTAAATACCCTATACTTTTTCTCAAAGTTTAATCATCCATCTCACCAAACTCCTCTTGAGTTTCTAGCTTGTGACAGACTTTAAAACCAGATGCAGAATTTTGTGGTGCTTGTCTGAGGGAAGCCAGCATCTCAGGTAGTAGGTTACAACTCTTTGACCTCTTCAGTCAGGAAACAGGTAAGAAAGAAGGAAAAATGAAGAATGAGTGCTGCGGTCATCTACAGCAATTTTTACGAGCTTGTGTGCTTTTCAACAGGAGCGCCGATTTCTGCCGCAGAGACAAAAGGATATACCAGCACCACAGCATTCAGTGAGAGTTTGACAACAGCACGTAAGTAGATGATGCACATTCTCTGCTTCATAGGACTGTAGCAGGGGAGTTATGTCGCTAAATACAGGTGTTGCCAAGTGCAAATGTGGCACCAACTTAGCAAGCGTTGGGTTGCAAACCTACAGTGATCTGGAGTATCTTGCAAAAAGTACAGCAGCAGGTACTCAGCTCTACATGGTCCTCAGTTTGTGATATGCCTTTGCCAACAGCGTTAGCTCTGTGCTGCCTATTTTCAGCTAGTAGTTGATAGTCATCACATCGCCGTGCAAAAATTATTACTAAACATGGAAAGGTTGTGTCCGAGCAGAGACCAGAAGTCGGGTGCTGTAATCTGTACCAGCTTTTCAGTACTTCACAGGAGCAATACCCCTGCTGAGTTGCACTGAGTTAGAAGATAAAGACTTGAGTCTTCCGAGCTGCCAAGGATTTGCCGCAGCAAAAGAGGAACAAAAAGCGTTTAAGTATCCTGGTTCTATTAGACGTATTTAATTTAATAATATTAAAATTGAGAGAGTTGCTAGGCAAATGTAGTGAGTACTGAGGGTAGTTTATAGATGAAATAAGTTACTGGAGAAGCTAAATAAAATCACAGAGCAGCAATAAAATCATGAGATAATGTGGGACAATAAAGGCTGGTTAATAGAACATCGAAGGGTGGCCTCATTAAAGATCAATAAATCAATAAAAAAACCCTAGGGGTGGACATTTTTTCTCAAATCTTTCCCTTTAGAAACCTCCGCTTAGCAGCAGAAAGCCAGAAGTGACTTTCTTTCTTAACGTCTTGGTTTGTCTTTGTGCTTTCAGAACAGGCAGGACCTGTCAATGCGCTTTCGCATTTCTGTGGCAGTCATCTTTTGGCTGAAGCGCAAATGTAGCAGTCGCTTTCCATTTTCTGAATATATTTTTGGCAGTGCTCCGCCGCTTATTTACCGGCATATAACCCGCAGCCACGCGTTTAGACCGAAACCTTGTGACAACTTCTAATGCTTCATGGTCCTGCTCTTGCACAGCTTGCTGGTTGCAATTTTTTGCTAAAAGCGTGCTGAATCACTCCACCGTTTGCAGGAGGTACCCTGCGTTGCACCACTCATCGGTGTCCCTAGCTGTGCCCGCCTGGCCACCAGCTGAGGCACAGCCTTCAAGGGTTCTCAGTCTGGCAGCTATAATTGAGGGCAATTTCCGAGCATCCAGCTCGCTGAGACATACCAGTGTGGTTCGCTGTGCCCCCCCCGCCAAGGGCCACCGGGCTCATACAACAGGTATTACCATTATCGCTTCAGTCCTCTGAGGCTCTAACACAAGCCATTATGTAAATAATAAGTAGTGCTTGTCGGCATGCTGTATGGAGCAGAGTGTTATGGGATCTCTAAGTGTGTGTCCTTTTTTTTTAATATAACTTTTAAAAATGCCAGATCTACCATGCTTATCCCCATAAAATTAAACACCTAATAAAGGAGAAGAAAAGAAGAACTGAATTGAATTAATGTCCAAAACTCTCAGTGAATTTTTAGAGTGCCCTAAAATTGGACTGATTTTGGTTGGGCTTTTTAATACCCACATACACACACACACACATACATACATGTTTGAGTGCTCAGTTTCAATCAGAACAAGCATCTTACGAGAGAGATTTTCCTGGCTCTATCTGTTACTCATTTACATCATTTAAACAATGGGGTTTTTTTCTTGGATTTATAAATGAGCAATTATACTTAGAGACTTACAGGTATCTATGTTGTTTAATTTGTTGTTTGCATCAGAGAAAAGCAAAGGGTATAAAATAGCCACAGTTAAGCCTAATGAAGCAGTCGCGTACAGGCTTGTAAGATAATTGAAGGATATTATTTCTTTTTGTACAGATTTGAACGATTCCACCACCGAATCCCCGCAAAGCCTCAGGAATGCCACGCGGTCCCCTGATAATACAACCCTGGTGCATCGTAAGTGCCGTGGCAGCCCTGGAGACGCTGTGCCATTGTCTAGTCACTTATTTTAGCTATTATTTCAGAAGAGACTAACACGGAGATGGCTAGAAGAAACAGGAATGTATCCTTAGGCAGCACTGATCTTAAACATAGGTAGCTCAGCTGTATTAGGAAAGGCAAAATGTATGTCTACAAACAGAAGAAAGATGATTTTGTGGTTGAGCCACAGTACTTGACAGAGGAGACTGAGGTTTCACTCAGTCACGGCAGAGGCAGACTCTTTGTGTTGCTGCTAATCCACTTAATATCTTTAGCTTTTTCATTACCATCAAAGAAGTAAAAAGCTTATCATTGTCCCAGGCTGCTGTGCAGCTCAATGCTGGCTTGCTGGAACATCTTAATAGCTGTTTTCTAATAGTCCTTCTTTCTTTCTTTCTTCTAATATTCTTTAATTTGATAAAAGCACATTTTTTGTCTAACACTGAGTTGTAGGCCAAAAACGTAGCTGTCTTGCCAAGTGAATTTTGACACCTTGATTCTGGAATTTGATTTCCAGTCTTCTGCAGGGTGAATAACAGTGGCTTCAAAACACAAGCTTCATTTTTAAAAACCCTGAATAAGTTGCTAAAAGTGTTCTGTACCCATATCTTTTTAGGTAACCTGTCCTCCAGCATCACAGACCAGCCAATTTCAGTTACCAGAGGGAAAGATTTCTTTACTACCAGCAGTCTGCTCAATAGTACTGGTGAGACATTATCCTACAAATCCTCTTCTTTCAGCATGCTGTTGCAGTAAGCGAGAAAAGCAGAGAAGCGTGAAACCTGGAGTATTGTGTACATTTGACCAGGGCAGTTCAAAAAAAGGGAAAAGAGATGAAAAGAGGAGTCACGGCTGCTGTGTCCCCACACCGCGGGCTGCCTTCTCCCTGCATCCGCAAGCAATGCTTCACTGCATGTTTTCTTCCAGCAGCAAAATTTGGCTGGTCACACTCCTGTGCCCCGGGGGCCACTCACAGCCCATGCAGTGTTGTGGACTTGGCGCCTGGTCCACTACGTCCATGCAGTGCACCAGTAGCTGCGGCGCTGGCTGCCACTGTGGCCGAGATGCAGGCTGGGTGACGCACCAGTATGACCAGCCTTGCAAAGGGTCATGACGCCAGCACAACAGGAGGTGACACTGAGGTGGTGTCGCCCACTGACACTTGTGCTCCAGCCCCCTCTGGCACCCAGCCTACTGCTGCACCCTCCACGGCAGCTGGAGGAGGACCATGCTCCTCCTCTCCTTCCTCCCCATAGCCGGGACTCCAAGGGCACCTCTTTCAGCCACCAGCACCCCTGAGGGTGGCTGCGCAGGAAGAGGCAGTGGGGGGATCCCAGCACCGCGGTGGGGAGAGGCAGCTGGGGCAAGGCGGGGATGCCACGCCGCCAGCAAGAGGCCACCCCAAAAGGCGGCTGCGGCCTTGGCCAGACTTTTCAGCAGGGTTTGGTGTCAGCAGCGTGAAAAATCAGCTGGTGGGTAGGAGGGCTGGGGCGGGCAGCTGTGCCCGGCCGCACCATGACGTGCTTCCCCTTCTCAGAGAAGTTCACGGGGGAACAGAGAAAACCACTGGTTTTCAGATGAAATGCTTGCTGGGCTGCGCCTGAATGATGTCATCCTGTGGACCGAGGGTGGCTGACATCAGCCCGCAAACCCAGTCAGAACAAAAGTGAGTGAAGTCCACAAATTAAAGCTGCCAATGCTCAGAATTTGGAACCCTCAGCCTGGGAACCTGGCAGTCGGGTGCTGATTTGGGGCTGCATCGTCACCAGTAGTGTGCCTGGCGGGAGCAGCAAGCCACAGGCAGCAAGCACGGATTTCCCTTCTCCCCGAGGATGTTCAGCTGAGCTCTGTCTCCTATGTCCCTTCCAGGCAGCGTGAGGAACACCGAAGCCAGTCGCTTCCCCTGGCCAACAGTCGTAGCCGTCCTGCTCCTCTTCTGCAGTTTTCTAATAGCTTTAGGCATCAGGAAATGGTGTCAGTACCAGAAAGAGATGTAAGTAGTAGGGAGGGGAACCTCAAGGGTGGGAGGGGTGGCACAGGGGACAGCACAAACTCTAACCCAGCTGTCTGGATTTGCGGATTTTCATTTGAGACTACCCATAGAGCACAAGAGCTTTAAGTACACAGGTCACTAATCCTGTTTTTGCATACAAAGGTGTGAAATGTGCAGCGTTCTCAGTCCTTTCATCTGTCCTGTGGGTTATCCATAAAATAAACTTAAAAAAAAAAAAGAGCTGTGGTGCAGCTTCAGGGTGTGAGGGAAGAATACAAGTCATTTTTTTTCCCCAGAGTCCCCCACTTCTATTAGCCTCCCTGCCAGCTGCTCTTACTCTCTCATTTTGCATGGTTACTTGAGGACATGTTTTAATGAAATTGTACTTCTAGGGCAGCTCTATTTGAGTTGTGAATAATAGATGTGAAAGTAGGCTACCTGAAACTTAATGCCAGTCAAAGAAGCATTGAGTTCGTAATTATTACCAAAGTTTAATTCCCTGCTAAAGCACTCGGAGATCTACTGATGTAGTGTCTAAGTATCTAAGAGCCAATTATTTTTAATCTTACTAACATTACTAAAACGTTTGAAAAATCATGGTGATAATGAATCATTCGTGGTTCTAGACAACCTTTTTAAAACATGACTGCAAATCCTGTATATTGAAGGTAAAAATGGGATTGATTTTTTTCACTGATTTGGGATGGGACCTTTCTTTATCTTGGCCTATAAAGTGCCAAAAGTGCCCGTTATGCGTCTTTAAATATAACTTCAGGGAGCAGCGTGAGCAAAAGAGCTTGGCGAGGGTTTTGAATGGTTCACCAGGACCATGTTCTGTTATTTTAAAGTGTGAATAAAGTAAAATTATGAGGTGGGAGCCGAGAAAGCCAAATAAGTACCAGGAGGTATGCTGGGCCTATAGAACAGAAACTGGGAAGTCGCAGTATGTAAGAGCAAATGTCAGGTGCTCTTGCAATGATTTACTGTCCACCTGCCTCCTCCTGTGAACGTTTTACCACAGTCTTTTATATGGCTTTTGTGTGATAGTGCGTATTTCCTCTTCTGTTTCAGTATGAACAGACCTCCGTCTTTCAAGCCACCACCACCTCCGATAAAGTACACCTCCATGGTGGAGCCTGATGGCACCCCCCCACCCTGCCACGAACTGGAAAACCTGTAACATCGCCTACACCCCTTGTGCGGTGTGCAGAAGACTGACACAGTTAAAAGGCTCTGTCTTTAAAACAGTGATTACGGAAGTTTGGTGTTAATGACCCATATTAAAATTCAGAGTGCCTAAATGACATTAATGGTGGAAGCTGAGCACTCCTGAGGACACTTACTTCATCCCGTCTATCTCTATGTATGCATTACATTAACACCGTTGTGAGTGTCACCGTGAGATTACATGGGCTTAATTTGAATTGGGTGATCAACTGGGAATTTGCTGTCTTGTTAATGGGAGCAGATTAACACATCACTCCGCCAGCCTGCCGGAAGAGTGTTGAAGCTTTTTGTTTTACTAAGCGTATAGAGACGACAGCTCTGCCGTATGGACACTGTGATTACATGGGAAACGTTGGCTTAACACAAGCTTTTTGATACCTACATGAGCCGTTCTTACAATTGTTATTTTTTACTATACAAATATTGACTAATATGACCCAATATATAATTTCCTATCACTGTGGAACCAAACAAAAAACAATCAGCACCTTACACAGAAAGAAAATAGCCTGCATCTGTCTTCGCTGGGGTTGAAGAACAGGATCGCCGGGAGGCATTGGTGAGATGAAAGGACAGAGCACAGGCCTGGTGGAAGTGTTCCTGAAGGAAACTCCATTGCCATTGGTGAAGTCATGAGAACGAGTCAACTTTGGGCTCACGTACAAGCCACCTGTGGACCAGAGACTTAAGGACTGAAGTGAATAAGGATCCTAAAGATAATGGAAAATGCCAGTTCTTTTGGAAGCGCTGTGCCTTTGAAACAATAATTACTCCTGAGTTTGCTTTTCGGAAATTATATTTACCGTACACGTGGAGAAAAAAAAAGGAATACAATCATTTTATTCTCCTTTGGTCATAACGAGCTTCTGTCATTTGCAGTCTTCACATTTTTTGAGACCTCAGGGGTAGTTTCCAGGTGGCTTAAAGCCTGGGGAAGGGACGATCCAGCCTCACCCCTCCCCTGCCCGGGCTGCGTACTTCCTTGCATTGACACTAATGACTAAATGACCGTGCCGAGGGTGGGATCAGCTCAGCCCGCTGCACAGTTCTTAGCCAGGTCAGCTGCTGCATGATCACTGGTGCAAGGCACAAAAGCTGCAGCAGAAGCATGGCTTTTGGCAGCAGTGCGGTCTTACGTCACCTTCTGCCAGCCAAGAAACTGGCCCTCCAACCTTGTTTGAAAATGTATTGTTACCACAATGGTATTTCTGTAATTAGTGCAAATCAACTAAAATTCAATCATGTCAGGCTTAAAACTGATATTCCGATTTAGGAATGGGATTTGCTTTATTTACTGCTAAACACCGGTCGATGAGTATCAGGGTTCAGAGCACCGTATTTCCTGGGACTTTAGATGAATGAATGACTTACTGGAAAGAATGATCTGACAGACCTTTTTAAAGTATTTCTTCGTATTATTTACCTTACAGCACAAGGAGTTCTAAATCCATCACTAAGGGAATATCTGTGCTTGAACAGAAAACACTTTCCTTCCTACGAAACTATACAGACTTCACATGCATGGAAGGTTCAATATTAATTGGAGCGTCTTTTGCCTGTATGGGTCTGTAGAAGCAAAGTAGTTTAACTTTTGTCATACTACCAGTCACGGCAAAAGAAGGCAGCTTTTTGTTCTTAAAAAAAGAAATCAGGGGGGAAAAAAACCCAAAAGCTAGATAGCCGTATTCCAAGGGATGTGGAAAGCCGGGAGTTCCTTCCTTGTCATTAGATGAGGATGAGTGGTCATAGCATACCTGTCGAAGAGGGGTTATTTTACCACCTCTGATATTTTAATCCCCTCGGGTCAGAGATGTTCCCTCCGACACGGAGGTTTGGCAGGGCGCGTTGAGAAGCTCTCAGGCTCGGCGTGGTTTCCACCGCTGCCTGCTACCGGGGCCGCACCGCGAGGAGAGCTACCGGGAGCTCTGTCCCGGTCCCTGGCCCATCCATCCCCTCAAGGACGCTGCTGCTTCCACAAACCTGGATCGGCGATGTAAAGATCTCCAGGGGGATTTCTTCCCCAGACCAGCCCCCCCCACCCCCCCGGTCCCGGTGGGCGCCGCAGCCGCGGTCCCGCCGCCGACCNTGGCACCGACCGCCCCAGCATGTGGGCTTAAATCGTTCCGCTTGGACTTCGGCTCTGGTAGAATTTGGCCCAGGTTAAAACTTAAATTATCAGATAGGATCATAGAACCATAGAAGGGTTTAGGTTGGAAGGGACCTGCAAGACCGCCGGGTTCCGAACCCCCTGCCACGGGCAGGGACACCTCCCTCTAGTCCAGGTTGCTCAAAGCCCCATCCAGCCTGGCCTTGAACACTTCCAGGGATGGAGTTTCCACAGCTTCTCTGGGCAACCTGTTCCTGTGCTTTACCACCCTCAAAGTGAAAAATTTCTTCCTAATATCTAACCTAAATCTCCCCTCTTCCAGTTTGAAGGCATTCCCCCTCGTCCTATCACTACATGAGCTTGTAAAAAGTCCCTCCCCAGCTTTCCTGTACCTTTAGGTACTGGAAGGGCGCTATAAGAGCCCAGAGCCTTCTCTCCTCCAGGATGCTTGAAGATGTGGGAGCGTCAGCTAAAAGCTTCTCTGTAGGAGTAAGGTGTTCAAAGCTCGCTGTGTGGGTACAGAGAAGATTTTTTTTTAAAAGAGGCTTAGGTATCACGTCACTAAATGGAAATCCATGACACAATGAAACCTGTAAAGCAGACCCGAGTCCGAATCTGAGCTCACGTGTCATACAAATGTAATACTGTGAAATTACCTGGGTCTGCTGTATACGGTCTTTAATATTTGCATTACGCAGCTGTACAAGCAACACACTGGAGAGCTAAGCAGCAAGGTGGGGTTATGTACAAGTGGTGTTCACCTGCTTCTGAGGAGAGAGCTAACGTTGCGGGGGGTGGGGGGAGAGGATAAAAGCAAGAAGTTTGTTTTCAGTATTTGTTTTCAGTTAATAATGTCCCTTGTGAGGTCGGTGGCAGGGCCTGGGGGCTGCAGTGGAGCGACTGACTTTTCCCAGTGTTCCGCTGTCTGTATTCCTGCTGGTTGCATGCCGGCGGCGCTGGGCCCCGCTAACCGGGGGCAGGGGAAGGGCTGCCAGCCCCGAGCCCGTGGGGCAGCAGGTGGGCATCCCCAGCCTGTGACAGCAGAGGGGACAGCTGTGAGTTTAGGGGATGCTCCCGTGCTGGGCATGCCTGACAGCCGTCCCACCGAGCCCTAATCCTCCTGAATTACCTTTTGCCTCACTCTGAATCACGCCTCTTTTTTTAAACAGCATTGCGGTGGCTTTTCTCACAAGGCGCCTTTTGGTCCTGTACATTAATTAAGCTCGGCTTGTTTATTTAAGAGGCACCCCTATAGTTTGCACGGCGTGCTCGAGTCATTGCGATGCAGGCGGTAGCGTGGCGGTGCCTGGGAGCAGGCTGTGGGAGAGCCGTCCCTGGCCATCCCAGGGCTGGACTCATTAGTCAAGAGTTGCTGATAATAGGCTTTGCCGCCTGGGATTTCCTGGGGAAACAGCCCGTCTTAATACGGACCTATAGAGTTCTCTCTTTCAGGGAGATGTTTTCCTCGTTGCAGCTGTGTTGAAAGCCTTGTGAGGCGCTCCTGCTTCATTTTCGTGTATGTATCAGTTTTAAAAAGCAGAAAATTATACCTGCTAACGAGAACAGGGTATTAGTTACCTTACGTAGTCTTTGCTGGATTTAAAGCCATCACATATCAGAGCAGGCAAACATTAGAAAGATCTGCGTACACTTAAACTCCAGAAGAAGCAGTACATGAAGGAGAAATTTTGTTTTATTTATTGTTCATGTTAGTAGGTAATTCTTCCTGACTCTGCAATTAACTTTGAGCAATAAGCCAATGGAAAGCTTCTAAAAAGCTCTACAGGGGGATAATGATGACTTAATCCCATCTAAGGAGATTTTAATGGAAATAATATGAAATCATATTATATTTAAAATGATTCCTTAAGGACAAGACAAAGCTCAGGGAAGTCCCCAGCAAAGATTATTTGATTTCAGGGAACATCGGATTATGTCTTTAAAACTCTTCTTCCATCTCTTTTCTAATGTACGATGTTTCATCTCTTTCCTTTCAAAGTCTCCTGTACCAGGTTGCCCGAGTAAGATTTTTTAATCAGTGGAAAAAAAATTTACCTGTTTGCCCCTTAGTTCCTTTCCAAGCAGGAGGACTTCCAAATTAACTCTGGCATCCTACACAGCTTGAAACACCCTCATGTGGTGTAAATGAAGTATTGAATAGCTCACTGTTGTCAAACAGGCGAGTCGCAGATGCCAGGGTTTGGCTCAAAGAAACGAGCAAACAAAGGCAAGAGAGAAAAGGGGGTAACATATTGATATGAACTGACACCGAGGCTATGACCGGTGGACAGAAAACGGGGGGAAATCAGTATCACAAAGGGTATATTATATGACAGACATCTAAGTATTTGCAATGGACTTAGGAAGTGCAAAAATGCTGTGATAGCCACGTTTTTTTTCTGACTTGATGTAAAATGGGAAATGAACACCGCTATTTGGTCTACTGCACTTGAAGAAGTGGTGTTTTAAATGCAGTGATGTCTGCAGAGCTTTGTGATTGAGTGTGTCTGATGGTTTTAAATGTTAAATAATTCCATTACAGTCAGGGTAAAAATGGTAATGAACAGCTTGGAAGAGTCTGAGTATACTTACATGAAATGTTGAGCAATTAGCTTCTCTCTGTGAGAGTGAATCCTGCAGTTCTCATCAGTAGCAAAGTGACCTTTAAAATATGCAGATGACACAGAAGCCATCTCAATAACTTATTTGATCTATTGTCTGCTGATAAATTGCGTGTAAGGATTTGGAATTTACATGGCACAGTAGATTTTGGACTGAAATGGAAGATTTTGAAAACATTAACTGAAAGCTTTTTAACAGTAGCAATGCCTCCCGTTGAATAACGGCACGCGTGTTATCAGGGTATCCAACCTGGTAAAGAGAAGGCGGCTAAGCTCCCTGTGGCACTTGATGTTATCAACTTGTTTTCAGTTGCCTTAAAGCACTTTGAAAAGTTTGTTGTTCTGGCTTTGTAATTCTGTATATGGCAACCTAACCACACGTTAAAATTGAAATAAAACACATTTGTGTGTTTGGAATTGGCTAACAGCGAAACCCATACGCCTCTTAGTGCTCAAATAGCATCAGCCTGATCCGCCCAGCTAATCTTTTTACTCTGTATTTGAAAACAGGAGGGTTAGGGATATGGGAATGAGGTTTGAGCTGCTAGATTGTCTGGGCTGCCCATGACATTGGCTTGTACTTTGCACCGAGGCACAAGGGAATAGCTGAGTTCGTTCAGTAAATCCACATAAGGCATAAATATGGCAATATAATCCATGGGGAAAAATGGATAGTAAAGTTTTAGCCAGGTCATCCTCACTGCTGAATGTGATTCATACGTGAATACTCCAGAAACATGGAAAAATACAACAACCTACTGACCTTGATACAGAATTTTTTTAAAAAGTCAATAGTATGAAGTTTTTCCTGTCTGCTTATGCATTCATTTTTGCAGCCACTTAAGCACATGCTTGAAGTGGAGCATTTGAACGGTCCCAAGTGGCGAGACCCTAGATAATCTGTGGGCTTAGTCTGCGGAAAATAAAATTGTATTATTAATGCACATTTGTTCCCTCTGGCCATTGCAATTAATGTTCATGATTGCAGGGTTTGGTACTGATTACAGAACAAAATTACAGAGCTTTGTGGAAATGGAAAGAGGCTGAGGTTTTAGGGAACAGGCAATTTAACGCTCTTCTTGTCTAGAAAAGCACAGGGAGGACTTTTGGCCCATAAGAAAGTTCTGCTAGCTGTTATGGCTGGCAACTATTTATGCATCACATCCAATGCTCACGGCTGAAGTCTCACCCTGCGGTGCTGAATGGATGCAATTCCTCTTTCTCTCATCTTTCTGGTTTCGAGCTGTTGGTGTCCTGCACGGTCTAAACGTCCTTTGCAGCTTGGAGGTCTAGAAATCATCTTAACCGCAAGAGCCAGGGTGTACTCATGCTGCATGTCATAGCCTGGGGATGCTGAAACTAGCTGTGAACAAGCGACAAAGTCGCTGTACTGCGGGAGCACTGGGGTACCCCGGTGCTGCCGCATGCTCCAGTACTATTAAAAAGTGATGGCAAAGAGACTTTTGGGAGGCTGTGAAGGGAACGGGTTTGAGACTCTTCCCACCCCAGCTTTGGGGCGGCTATCTGATCTGATGGCAGAGGATTGCTAAGACCTACTCTCCTGGTAGAGGTTACTGCCCAAGGCAGTGGCAATTAAGACTCCTTTTCCTTTTTAAAATGGTGACGTAAAGAAGATGATAAACTTGCAGGGATACAGACCAGTAGTGTAACTAGTGGAAAATGCTGGAGTTCCCACATAATAATCCTTCTTTTGGTTCAAGATACGAATTCATTTACAAAAGAAAATGTTTATGACCCCATGCCTGTGGCTTCGCAGAGCGTGGCCTGCTCTCTCCTGCATGAGAGGCAAGTGTACTAGACGGTGTTAAGAGGAAAGGGGAACAGGGCTGCAGGACAGCTGAATGCCTATCAAACCTGTATTCATCCTTGACAGTGAGGAGTCCTAGGTCAGGAATGCTTTGTGAAAACCTAGTGTTGAAATTGCACTATTTTAAGATTATTCAATATCAAAGCTCTAAAAACAAAATGCCTTTGTTCCCTTCCTTGAAAAGGAAATGCAGATTTATGGAAGGAGGTAGATTCTGGTTGTATTAGGTGAAAATACACGCTTAACATATATGTATTTACAGATACATTAAGTTTATACTTTACAGTGTTCAATTAACAGGTTTACTGTGTATTAATTAAAAAAAATCTATTAATAATGTGCAAACTTCAATAGGTCAAATGAAAAATACTATTTAAATGGTATTTTAAAATACTATTTATTTTAAAATGTTCCTTACAGACTGAGAAACCCATAACAATTTATTGACGTTTAGGCCAGGAAGGGGAATCACAAAAAAACAAGGAAACCCAGGGGTTGAAATATAAACAGATTTAATAGAGTAAGATTAAATAATTAACATTAACAGCACTAAAGAACCAATACTGTTCCTGATACCAATACAGAATATGCAAAGATTATACTCAGCCAATTATGTTAGTAGGAAGCTGTGCACTCCCAGCAGTGGACAGCAAATGTCGGACACTGTAAGCGCGACGGTTTCAGAAGGAAGGGAAGGGCTCAGGGGTCCGACACCGGGGCAAGAAGTTCTCAGGATTGCTGCCATCAAGGGAGAGCGAGAACTTCTCAGCAAACTTTCTAATTTATATTGAGTGTGACATTCATGGTGTGAAATAATCCTGTTGACCAGCTTGGGTCAAGTGCCCGGGTCTCTCTCTTCCTCATCCCTGCACCTGGCAAGCTCGAAAACACCGAGACCTTGAAACCTGTGTACCATAGCTGGCTATAAAGTAAATATCTTCACAAATTCAGACACTATAGTCTTCTAAAAGTGCAGTCTTCCCCAGTATTAGAAGAGAAATTAGTCCTGTGTCACTCAAACCAGAACACACACAAAACACGGGACTCATGAAATATATACCATTACCGTTTAATGTTTAGTCATTCGACAGTGAAAAATTGTATTTCAGAGCAGTATTTTTTTTCCGCTACCATATGATGGAGTAGACTTCAGTGCTGTAGAGACCCAGTTGACTCTGTGTCCTGTGTGAAGAGTATGGAAAGAGCATGTTGTCTGTATCTGTAAGAAGCAGTTAAGAACAGAAATTGCTCGCAATGCGTTATCCTTCAAAGATACGCAATAATGCAAGGGAGAAAAAATGTATCTTAAAGAGGATCCATTTCACGTATCACAGCGAATTCATAAATCGTTTCGGGCAAAAATACAGCTCGATGCCGCGCAAGGCAGAGCGCGGGGCTCTGAGTGAAACTGTCGCTGCCGAGAGAGCCGCTGGAAGGGGCAGGGGCTGCCGCGCCTTCGCCCTTAAGTCTCCCGCGGAAGGGGCAGGGGCTGCCGCGCCTTCGCCCTTAAGTCTCCCGCGGCGGCGCTGGCCCTCGCCAGGCGCAGTTCCCGGACCGCTCCCGCCGAGGCGCTCGGTGACCGCTCCGCGTCGCCAGACGGCGGCGTTGGCCTCTCCACATTGCGGGGGCGGGGGTGTCGCTGGTGCTACAGCAGGCCCCGCAGCGGACATTTCTCCAACCCCAGAACGCACGCTTACGCTCCCCCGCTTCTGCCCCGCACGGACGCCGTGCCGGTTTCACGGGCCAGGCGGCGGCGGCGGCGGCCTGAGGCGCTGCAGGGCGGCGG